>CAUYLG010064282.1:0-14092 GCA_963573385.1 Cacajao melanocephalus | reverse complement strand
CCACGAAGAGACTGGCTGTTGACTGCAGGGCGCCACCAGCCGCCTTGGTGGTGGCATTAGCTGGACTTGGGGCAGCCGAAGTACTCTGGGAGGAGTTACTTGAAACTGTTGTTGAAACAGTTGTTTGATTGGAATAAATCTAAAATATATAAAAGGTAACACGGATAAATTTCCACATCACAGCTACCGCCACATGCTCTAATATAAAATTAAAGTAGGTGATACATTCTTAGACTGTTCTCTTACCACTGTTCTCTTACCCACATCATTAAATTCTGAATTTTTGCTCAGCCCACCAAGGTCATTCGCTTTAGTTTCAAAACAAACTAGAGATGCCTCAAATGCCCAGTGGCAGCAAGAACAAAAAAAAGTTATTCAGTAACTTTAACTCCTGTTTTTATTTCTTTGCAAAGGAAAAAAGGACCATGTTAACTAATTCAGTTTCTGAGATTATACCGACTTAATGGCATTGCAATGTCTATTTTCCCAGAAAGGGAGAGATTTTAAAGTTGTACAAAAAAGTAGGGGTTTTTAAATATTGTAGCTGAGATTTACGGAACTAGAATTAACTGGGTCACTGTCTATCCTGGATTTGCTAGGTAACTTTCACATATCCATTTAATACAGCCTTGGCAACTTAGCCTTTTCCTTAATGGGGAATCGGAGTCTTATCTACTCCTTTGAAATTTGAAATAATAACTCTTCTAAAAAATGGCCACAATATTTGTGTTAAATGGAAAATGAATTTTTCCTTTAAGGCAGAATGACTTCAGGAAAACACCATGAAGTCAGAACGATTTCACAAAAGAGGACGAGAGGGTATGGTGCTAAGTTTCACAAACAGCAGCCTCACTGGTCACTAAGCTCAGTGCTGTGGCCAAGAACCAAGGTTCCCCCAGTGTCCCAGCGTCTGAGTGGCATCATTCACCACTGATTTTTCAAGCCACGAAATGCACAGTCCAGTAGGGCACGTGATAATCTCTCCTTTGTCATGGAACAAAGGCAGATCGGAGTTTTCAGCCCTCACTGCAAGGGAGGGTTTACAAGGGCTTCTGATTACAGGCGGGAGGGAGGACGTGGCACCAGGCAAGAGTCTGGGCCCCATGTACATTTGGCTGCTTATTAATCCAAAGATAAAGCCCTCCTACATCAGCACCAGCTCCTTTTGTTGTAAAACCCATAAGGTCATTAAACAAATATTGACTAAAGAAACATACAAATCCTATCCAAAATAGATTAGTGACAATAAAAAATCTTGATCAAGTCAAATTTATTTATTGGGCCCCTACTGTGTGCAAGATTGAGTGTGTCCCATCAGGAAACAGCACTCCCAATAAAGGAAAGCATGGATATGGTAATTTACTTAAGACAGGGTGCCTGTTTTGGAGACCTGGTTTGGGAATCCCTGCAAGTAACCTGTTCTTTATTCACACAATGAGTTTTAGTGCAGCAGATGATGTTTTCTTTTTAAAACCCAGTGTATTGATCTGAGAATCTGAAGATCCTCTACACCAACAACAAAAATTTTTTATTAAATTGACACTAAACAAAATTTTCCCTTCCAAGCTAGATTTATTCGCGTTATTAAAACTTCTCACTTAAAATGTTGTAGAAAAAAATCTGATCCGAGAGGAGATGGGGCAGGGAGCGGAGGGAGCCGGTTTCTCCCGGCCGCGCCCCTCCCCCACCAAAGAATTGAGCAAGACTCGGAAGCGCAGCGGACTGGGAGGAAGACAATAGGGTACGTTCACCCGGCCCGCGGTGGGGAAGAGCGCCCTACACTCTCAGGCTGCACTCCCAGGTGAGCCCGAACGTTGGATGTCTGCGGACGGAGGACCCAGATCGCCCAACTTTTGCGGGAGAAGCCCCAGGGACAGTCCTCGATTAACCCCAACCGAAGGCGCCGGAGAGCGGTCACTCCGATGCTCCAAACCCGAACTGCCCCAAAGAAACGTACCTTCTTCGCCCCCGCCCCCGGCCCCGCCCCGCCCGGGTATCCCAGTCCCCAGTCTCTCTCGCCGGCGTCGTGCGTCCACCCTCGAGGCAGCGCTGCGCGGCCCCCGATACCCGCACCCGGGGCGAGGTTCCCCGGATAGCGGGTCCGGGGAGACGGCGCTGGTAGCGACGACCCGGACAAAGCCTGGCGGGGATTCGGGACAGAATCGTCCCACCATGCTGCCTTCCCAGAACTAGCTAAACTGGGCTAAAATAACCTGGGGCTCCTAAGATGACAAGCGTTGAACGTGAAAGGTTGCACCGCAGAGAGCGCAACGTCAGGAGAGGGTCCCCGCCTCGTCTTCAGCCCCAAACCTCCTGGGACTGGTGCTTAAGACAGGGCCAGATAGCCGGAGCTTCCCGGGGATCCCCAAGCCAGCTCCGAGGGTGGAGGATGGGCGTGAGCCGCACTCCCCGAAGGGGACCGTCGCCTCTCTTTGTGTAGAGCCCTGGGAGCGCGAAGACACTCCTAGGGGAAAGCGGGTGCTCAGGGGACCTGGGACGACGTCCCACGGGAGCCTGAGGTCTCCGGGCGCACTTCCCTGCAGGCACCTCGGGCCCCTGGGTGAAAGTGGGCAGTAGGCACCTGGCTGCCTGGGAAGGGACAGCGTGGAGCCTGGCGTGGGGCAGGGTCCTCTCAGCCCGCGCGCGGAGCTGCATTGTTCCCAGGGCCGTGGGAGGGGAGAGGGGCAGCATGTAAGGGAATGGAAAGTGGGGTTCACATGGCCCTCTCCCCGGTCAGTTAAGCAAGATTCTCTCCCGCTCCCTGTCCGTGGCCCGAGGTAGGGGCGCAGGACGGTCCCCAGAGACCAGGTCCATACCCCGCCCCCACCCGGGGCACGGCCCTCGAGCCCCGCCGGGAGCCAGGGCCTCACCTGTGTGGGTAGGAGCAATGCCAGCAGCAGCAGCCCCAGCCCAAGCCTGGCCACCATTGCTCTGCCCATGTCCCCTCCGTCGGTGCGCGGCGCGTCTCGCTGGATGCTGGGTGCTTGGAGAACCGCTGGCTCCGGGCGGGCGCAGGCAAGGTGGGGAGCGCGGCGAGCCGGCGGGACCTTATATACCAGGACAGCCACAATAGCCGTGACGTGGCGCCGCCCGCCCACCCCGGCTCCCCTCCGCCGCCGCCCGCCGCCTCCCCGCCTTCCCCGCCCTTCTCCAGGCTCCCCAGCACCCCCGCCCCCGCCCCCGCCCCCGCCGCCGCCGCCGCCGCCGCCGGGGCCCTCGCGGACGGGGAGCACCCCGGGCGGCCGCCGCTGCAGGTGGGCGGGCGCCGCCGGCTGCTGGTACCCGGCTGGTTTCCCTCGCCGGCAGCGGGCTGCAGGCAGCCTGGCACAGGCGCCAGCGACTCCCACACAGGACCCGGGGCGCACACGCGAGCCACACACACTGCGCCGGGGGCCGGGCCCAAGTTTCCTTTGTTTCCCGGGACCTGCCATCTTACGCCCCAAAAGAAAAGTCCGCGCCTCCGCCGCGGCGGGGCAGCCGCTGGTCCCGGAGCAAGTGCGCTGCCACCCAGACTGCAAAATGCGCCCCAGGACCCGAGAGGGGCCTCGAATTCCAGTGTGGCCGCGTCGCGGGGGCGGGCGCTGGGGCCCCTCGGGCGGGGTTATCTCTCTGCCCGCCGCAGAGGAAAGGGGAGCGCGGCGGGCGTGGCGGGGACGCGGGCCGGACGCTCACCCTGGCCGACGGGACCCGGGCGCCGCCTAGCGCGAACCCTTCCGGGAGGGTCGCAAGGCTCGCAGGCTGCGCCCGGGTCCGGAGCGATCTGCGCGCTCGGCCAAGCGGCCGCGCCCTCCCCGAAGCCCCTGCTTTGTTTTGTGAGCGCCTCGTGTCCACCAGGCGCTGTGAGCTCAAGAGGGCGTCCCGGGTCCTCATCTTCCCAGGAGCTGGAGACCCGCTGCCTGACGCTGCAAACTATGGGGTTTGGGTCCCCCACGCTCCTGCCTGCGGCGGGAGAGGAGGAGACCGCCCACCCTGAAGGGACCCCCCTCTCCGGCCCTGAAGGCCCCACCGCCATCCCCGCGCGGCTCCTACTCCTCCTCCCCGCCCGGTCCTACTCAGGGGGGCAGGAACCTCCCTTCATGGCGGTCCCGCTACACTTCACCTTCCCTCCCGAATTCCTGGGGACATACTTTTTCGGTCTCTGTTGCCCGTCATTCTTTTAAAGAGCAGAGCCGTTCGGGATAAAGCCGTTTACTTATCCGTAGTTGCCATGAGGCAATTTAATGAACTGGCACAAAGAGATTCGTCATTACTCTTTAGATTTTGGTGGAATACTTTTTTCCTATCCATCCTGTTTTGAAAACTTTAAAGCATACGGCAGAAGTTGAAGGAATTTTACTGGTGGAGTATTTTGAGTTTAAATTTTAATTGCAAGACTTAATCGTTTTATTGAAGGTTCAGCCCAAATGTTTTTCAGTCTTTAAAGCAAGCAGCAAAGACCAAACCTAGTATGGTTGTGAATCTGTTTAAATTTCACTTTTGCAGAACACTCTCTTAGGATTTCTGGTTCAGTTTTTAATTGCAAGGCTTAATCCTTTTATTTAAGGTTTAGCCCAAGCATTTTTCGGTCTTTAAAGCAAACCACAGAGTAGTGAGATTCTAAATTTGTTTAAATTTCACTTTTGCAGAATGGTCTCATTAAAACAAAGTAAGTTTCAGGGAAGCAAAGTGACAACAAAATATGCAGTCGGTCTGTCGACTGAATAGGGACTGAATCGGTTTGTGCCTTGAAGGTCAGCCACTTTAGCTCAGTAACTTTCCAAGCACGTTTAGGATGTGCTTGGGAACACAAGAATTTCTATCGAGCACCAGTCGACTTTCCTGTTTGACAATGTATCACATTATATAGAAATACTCCAGTCTGGCTTCTCCATTCCTCTTCCAAGGTGAAAAAATGGACTGTTTGTGACTCAGGAGTGTCGGGTTCCAAGGCAGGGCACATAGTATGTCCTCCACAAGCTGCTTGTTGAACTAACTGGTGGTATTCCTAGGATAAGAGCTTCTAGAGACAGACTGCCAGAGTTCAAACTGTGGCTCTGCTCATTTTGCTGGAGACAAAAAGCCTCAGTTCCTTCATCTATAAAATGGAGATAATAACATCATTACTAATTAGTTATTAAAGAGTTATTGTATATGTAAGTGTTAGAATATTGCCTGCCTCAGATTAGTAGCTCTCACTTCATATTTGCTCTTCTACTGAAGGTGCCAAGAACCAGAAGGTAATTACCTTCTCTGCCGCTGTGTGATACATGAAAGAATATCAGCCTCCAAATAATTTCCAAAACTGGCAAGGCACTCAGGATCTGTGCTTTGTGAACCATTTCAGAACCAGCTAATGAGACTGCATAATTAAAAGAGCAAAGCCCTTCACCTCTGCCCAGGAGTTCCCTGGGCATCCTATCAGGGGTGTTGCCCAGGACTTTAACAACTAGAGGCCCAACCCAGGTAGGAAACTTCTCTTTACAGATCTCCATCCTACCCTGTTTCCTATACAGCTAGAACTAAAGAAAACTGCCTGATTTTTCCTTTTGGAGTTCTTTTAGTTTGTGATTCTTTCTTCCTATTTTTTATCCGCTTCTCCTGGTTTTTCAAAGTTTGTTTGCTAATAAAGACTTAACCACAGCCGGACATGGTGGCTCACTCCTGTGATCCCAGCACTTTGGGAGGCCGAGGCAGGCAGATCATGAGGTCAAGAGATTCAGACCATCCTGGCCAACATGGTGAAACCTCATCTCTACTAAAAATACAAAAATTTAGCCAGGTGTGGTGGCACAAGCCTGTAGTCCCAGCTACTCAGGAGGCTGAGGCAGAAGAATCTCTTGAACCCGGGAGGTGGAGGTTGCAGTGAGCAGAGATCATGCCACTGCGCTCCAGCCTGGGTGACAGAGCAAGACTTTTTCTCAAAAAAAAAAAAAAAAAAAAAAATTTGGCCAATAATAACTCATGTCACTTGACCAAATTGAGACTTTTAACCAGTTATCCTGAACTTTTTGTTGAAAAACATGGCCAATTTCCATTTTGTAGAGAAAGTGTGGCATAGAATGATTTTGAAACAGATTGATTGCATAAATTGATGTATGTGTGGAAAGTTGTAACTTTCAGTTTTCATGAGAGAGCACAAAAAACTCTCATTTGATGCTGGTTCTCTTCTGAGGAATACTGAGAGAGGGAGCAATGCCTACAATTTCTAAGTGCAGACCTGAGACCAGACTTGCACAGCACATAGTGGATTCTGGAGTCACACCTGGATTTGAATCCTGCACCACCACTTTCTCTCTCTTTTTTTTAAGACAGGGTCTCACTCCATCACCCAAGACAGAGTACAGCGGCTCGCTGCAACCTTTGCCTCCCTGGTTCAAGCCATTCTCCTGCCTTAGACTCCCGAGAGGCTATGTCTTATCAACTCAATATCACTGCACCTGGCAAGCAATCAGCATTTGCTGGTTGTTAGAGACAGAATGCCTGTTCCTAGGTACCGCAAGGAATAATGAGTATTCAGACAAAAAGTTTTCTCAGCAAGGCAATTTTACTTTCTGCAGAAAGGGTACTGTTGGTGAGCCATCTTGCCACAAGAGTACAATGAACAAAGGAAAGGCAGGGCATATTTATTCCTTATTCATTGGGTCCTTACTGCTGTTTCCTATTTTTGTTGTATCCAAACTGAGCCCGATTGGCTAACCACTTAAAACTTTCCTAAATTGATAAAAGCAATGGAGAACAAAAGAAAAAGAGGAAGTCTGGATAAGGAAGGCAGAGGAAGTTGCTTGCAAACGGACTTAGAAAAGTAATAACATAAATATCTTGGTTAAAGTACAAAGACATAGAATGTACTTGTTCCTTTATATCTAACAGCTACATAGGATAGGGCTTAACAAAAAGTTACTAGCAAAAAGCTAGAAGACTTTGAAGAAAGTTACTCTTTGAAAGAGACTATTGCTGGGTGCAGTGGCTCATGCCTGTAATCCTAGCACTTTGGGAGGCCGAAGTGGGCTGATCATGAAGTCAGGTGTTCAAGACCAGCCTGACCAACATGGTGAAACCCTGTCTCTACTAAAAATACAAAAAATTAGGCAGGCATGTTGGCGCGCACCTGCAGTCCCAGCTACTCGGGAGGCTGAGGCAGGAAAATAAGTTCCAACCAGGAGGCAGAGGTTGCAGTGAGCTGAGATCGCACCACTGCACTCCAGCATGGGGGACAGAGTGACACTCCATCTCAAAAAAAAAAAAAGAGACTATTATTTCTAACATTTATTATTACTATTCTTTAACAAGAAGGGAAACTTTGAAGAGAAACTTTTTATTTTCTACACTGGTTGAATGGACTAATATTAAGGAAATGAGTTAATTTGCCTTTTAAGATAAAATAATAAGTCCTATTTCTAGAGAAACAGAAGATGCAGGGGTTAATTAGTTGACATTTTTAGCACTTTTTGGCAAAATAGGTATGAAATATAATACAAATCTAACAATGGTGTTCCTTCTGTGCTTTATGGTACGAATAGTGGCTGAAATAATCAAATATTTAATTTATTTATTGACTTTTTTTCCTTTTCATTTTTGAGACAGTCTGTCACCCAGGGTGAAGTGAAGTTGTATGATCTTGGCTCACAGCAACCTCCACCTTCAGGGTTCAAGCAATTCTCCTGTCTCAGTCTCCTCAGTAGCTGGGATTACAGGTGCCCGCCACCATGCCCGGCTAATTTTTGTATATTTAGTAGAGACAGGGTTTCACCATACTGGCCAGGACAGTCTCAAACTCCAGACCTTGTGATCCACCCACTTTGGTCTCCCAAAGTGCTGGGATTACAGGCGTGAGCCACCACTCCACCCCAGATATTTAATTCAAATTCTGTTCTACAACATGATGCTATTCTTAGCTGTGTTCATTATACTCTTTTCCTTCTTTTTTTCCTTTTCTTTTAGAAAGAATCTCGTTCTGTCACCCAGGCTGGAGTGCAGAGGTGCAATCTCAGCTCACTGCCTCCGCCTCCAGGTTCAAGCAATTCTTCTGCCTCAGCCTCCCAAGTAGCTGGGATTACAGAGGCATGCCACCATGCCCGGCTAATTTTTGTATTTATAGTACAGACAGGGTTTCACCATGTTGGTCAGGCTGTTCACAAACTCCTGACCTCCTGATCCGCCTGCCTCTGCCTCCCAAAGTGCTGGGATTACAGGTGTGAGCCACTGCACCCGGTCCTCTTTTCCCTCTTAATTCCGTGCCACCCTGCACTTGGTTGGCACTGAATATTTCCATTTATCCTGGTCTTTTAGTCGAGCTTTGTTCTTTACTGCCAACCATGAGAAGGCAGTGAAGGTAACAACCTGAGTTTATTTCTGACTGATGAGGTCCCTGTTGAATCAGCTGGTGGCGTACCAGCCGGACTCTCTGTGTGGACGTGCTGCCCCCTGCTGGCCACGGGGACCCTCCGCGCTCACTGTCAGGAAAACAAAAACTTGTGCTGAATGTAAAAAGCCCTGCATTTTGGAAGCCTTATAAAGCTAATAAACCAGGATAGTTTTCTTTGACTATTAGTTCCCTTTTCCCATTAAACCTCATTGAGACAAGAAAACAAATGTAAAGAGAAAAAATTGTGACTGTTTTCAGATGCAAATTGAGTAATGGCATGCTTACCTCTAAGCATCCTTGGCTGTTTGAAATAAAAGAAAGAAGCAACCCTGAATCTCTAGGCCAGAATTTAAGTTTGGTGTCTCCCTTGTGTTGGCAGGGATGTAAGAAAAGTCTTTCTCTTTGATGCTGATGGGATTACGGAAAGGAATTTGACATCTTTCGATATTAAAAATGCACATCATAGAAATTCTAATTTTAAGAATTTGACCTGGCCGAGTACAGTGGCTTAGGCCTATAATCTTAGCACTTTGGGAGGCCGAGGTGGGTGGATCATCTGAGGTAAGGAGTTCGAGACAAGCCTGGCCAACATGGTGAAACCCTGTCTCTCACTAAAAATACAAAAATGAGCCAAGCATGGTGGCACATGCCTGTAATCCCAGCTACTTGGGAGGCTAAGACAGGAGAATCACTTGAACCCAGGAAGCAGTGGTTGCAGTGGTGGCAATCGTGCCACTGCACTCCAATCTGAGTGACAGAGACGAGACTCTATCTCAAAAGACAAAACAAAAAAATTTAACCTACAGATAAACTTCTACAAATGCAGAATAATGTATGTTCAGGGATTTGTTGCAGTACTGTCATATCATGAAATATTATGAAGTCATTAAAAAGAGTAAAGGAACATAATCTATACTATAGGGGAAAATCCAAGATAAATTCTTAAGTGAAAAAAGCAAGATACACAGCAGTGTGTACAATATGGTACTTTGTGTTTAAAAAACCAGAACTGGCCAGGGTTGGCTCACACCTGTAATCCCAGCACTTTGGGAGGCTGAGGCAGAAGGGTTGCTTGAGTCCAGGAGTTTGAGGCTGCAGTGAGCTAAGGTGGTGCCACTGCAACTCTGGCCTGGGCACAGAACGAGACCCTGTCTCAATAAATACATAAATAATAAATTTTAAGAACAAAAAACAAAAACCTGACAGAGAAAGTATTTCCAAAGAGATACACAAGAAATTGATAATCTTGGCCACTGAGGAGAGAAACTGGGTGACCAGGGCACAGAAGAGTGAGATGCACTTTTCATTATAAGCTGGTTTGTACCATCACTCATTCACAAATAAAGTTATTTAAATAAGTTAATAAGTCAATATATTCTGTGGCCTTTACCTCCCCAACTCCCACAAAGCGAATATGTAGAAATCAACTCTCTCCAGCCTCTGGGGCCTCAGAATCACCCTCCTCCCATCACTGGCTAGTTCTCAAACAGAAATTTGAGTTTACCTCAATTCATCCATCCTATGACAACTGTGAGACCAAATTCTCTCAGTCCAGATGGCACACACGAAAAATCTTTCAGTAAAAGTGAAGAAAAATGAAGAACCCAGCTGCAGAAAAAATGATGAGAAATCACTTGGCATCGAATCAGTTTCCACAGTTCGTTCTTCCTTCCGGAGCCTCAAGTTATAGAGGCTATGAGGAAAGAAAGCCTCCGGTGGTCAGAGTTTGCTTCAGAGAATGGCCCGAGCTGGGTGGCTCATCCTGTGAAAAGCACCTTTGTGAGACCCCCTTGCCCCTGCCACCCCTGTGCAGGAGGCAGAGTCCAGGACTAATTGGGGTAATTAAGTTCTAGCAGAAATGAAATCCCACTTCTGCCTCCCAGAAAAGAGTCTTCAGAGCACAAAAGTGCTACGTCATTTGCCATTTGCAGGCAGACCCTGAACGATCCTTTGCTGGGAAATAATGAAATCGGAAGAGTGGAAAAGTGTATGTATATTTTATACCCATATATTTATAGTCTTATTTCCATGTCTATTTGTTTTCTCAAGTGTTTCGCCTTCTGTTGGGTTTAAAGCAGGAGCATCCCTTATGCTATGAGAGATTAGTAAGATTTTAAATGACCAGGAAAATTGGATTAAATATTTTTACAAATCAAAAGAACGTTATACAACACAATGGCATACTTTTTTTTTTTTTTTTTTTTGATGCAGAGTCTCGCTCTGTCGCGTAGGCTAGAGTGCAGTGGCATGATCTCAGCTCACGGTGAAACCTCTGCCTCCTGGGTTCAAGTGATTCTCCTGTCTCAGCCTCCCGAGTAGGTGGGAATACAGGTGTGTGCTACCACGCCCAGCTAAATTTTTTTGTATTTTTAGTAGAGATGAGGTTTCTCGGTGTTAACCAGGATGGTCTCGATCTCCTAAACTCGTGATCCACCTGCCTCAGCCTCCCATAGTGCTGGGATTACAGGCATGAGCCTCCACGCCCAGCCTCACAAGCCCGGCCAATGATATACTTAATGAAATGTTACACTGAGCCTGAAACAGGGATCACATTTTCAGACTTTGTGAAATCCTTTCTCAATCTGTTAACATACTTGTTCCAAGATTCCACTCAATAAATATCTAAAGCAGATGCTGGCTGACATCTTATTCAATATGGTTTGAAGATGTCACTCTGAGGAAGAAGCATCCTGCAATAGTCAGCCATTAAGAGGAGAGCATGTGAATTTAATTAGCTAGGTTGAATAAGGACTTCTCTGTTGCGAACCATATATTTGTATGTAGCTCTCAGAGTTAAAAAAGAAAAAACTTGGCCAGCCATGGTAGCTCACACCTTTAATCCCAGCACTTTGGGAGGCCAAGGCAAGGAGGAGCACTGAAGGCCAGGAGTTTGAGACCAGCCTTGGGAACATAGTAAGACCCTTTAAAAAAGAAAAAACTTTCTCTCAATATTCTTTTTTTTTTTTTTTTGGAAGGAGTCTCACTCTGTCGCCCAGGCTGGAGTGCAATGGTGCAATGTTGGCTCACTGCAAACTCCGCCTCCCAGGTTCAAGCAATTCTCCTGTCTCAGCCTCTCAAGTAGCTGGGATTACAGGCATGTGCTACCATGCCAGGCTCATTTTTTTGTATTTTTAATAGAGACGGGGTTTCATCACCTTGGCCAGGCTGGTCTCGAACTCCTGACCTCTGGTGATCCACCCACCTTGGCCTCCCAAAGTGCTGGGATTACAGGTGGGAGCCACCACACCCAGCCTTCAATAGTCTTTTATAAAAATTTTTTCTTGTTCATATTATAAAAGTAATACACATGCAGTATAGAAAAATTTGGGCTGGGTGTGGTGGCTTACAGTTGTAATCCGAGTACTTTGGGGGCAAAGGCAGGAGCATTCCTTGAGTCTGGGAGTTCAAGACCAGCCTGGGCAACATAAGGAGGCCCTATCTCTACGAAAAAATTTTAAAATTAGCTGGGTTGGTCACACATGCCTGTGGTTGGGAGGCTGAGGCAGGATGATTGCTTGAGCACAGGACGTTAAGACTTCAGTGAGCCGTGATCGTGCCACAGCACTACAGCCTGGGCAACAGAGTGAGACCCCGTCTAAAAAAAAAGGAAAAAAAGAAAAAAAAATTGGAAAATGCCGAAAAGTATAATAAAAATATTAAAACTGCCAGGCATGGTTGCTGTCATCTGTAGTCCCAGCACTTTGGGAGGCTGAGGCAGGCGGATCACAAGGTCACGAGTTCAAGAACATCTTGGCCAACATGGTGAAACCCCATCTCTACAAAAAATACAAAAATTAGCCAGACATGGTGGCACTTGCTACTTGGGAGGCTGAGTCAGGAGAATCGTTTGAACCCAGGAGGCAGAGGCTGCAGTGAGCCGAGATCACACCACTGCACTCCGCCTGGGCAACAAGAGTGAAACTCTGTCTCAACAAAAAAAAAATTAGCTGGGTATGGTAGCGCATTCCTGTAATCTCAGCTACTCAGGAGGCTGAGAGCCAGAGAATCGCTTGAACTAGGGGGCGGAGGTTGCAGTGAGCCAAGGTCACACCACTGCACACCAGCCTGGGTGACAGAGCAAGACTCCGTCTCAAAAAAAAAAAAATTAAAATTACCCATAGCCAGGCTGGGGGTGGTAGTTTATGTCTGTAAGTCTAGCACTTTGGGATGCCAAGGTGGGAAGATTGGTTAAGCCCAGGAGTTCAAGACCAGCCTGGGCAACATAGCAAGACCCCCTCTGGAGTAAAATAAATAAATAAATAAGGATAAATTTTTGAAAAATAAAATAAAATTACCCATAGCCCACTAATCAGAGGCAATTACTAATAACATTTTAAAATATGTTCTTTTCACATATATAAAGAGAAAGAGAGTTTGCTTATTTATTTTGCTGAATTAGGAGCAAATGTACATGTTTTCTTGTTTATGTATTTGTTATTTTATTTTATTTTATCTTTTTGAGACAGAGTCTCACTTTGTCACCCAGGCGGAAGTGCAGTGGTATGATCTCAGCTCACTGCAGCCCCAACCTCCTGGGTTCAAGCTATCCTTCTGCCTCAGCCCCCCAAGTATCTGGGACTACAGGTGCACACCTTACAGGCATAAGCCACCAAGCCAGGCCCATAAAGTTTTCTATCTTGTTTTTTTGTTGTTGTTGTTTGTTTTTTGTTTTGTTTTGTTTTTAACACAATAGAAAATATTTTTTAAAAATCACAAAATTAGTGGTTACAATCCTGCAAACTTAACAAAATATCTAGGATGACTTAGGCAGGTGATCAGCCAGGATTTCTGCAAGAGCCAGATCCAACCTGGTCTGGGCTTCAGTTTGAGGCCCCTGGTGATATTTATCTGCACCATGTATCAATGGAGGCTATTCTGGCTTCAGGACCTCCAGGACCACAGTGGCAGGGCTTGGAATCTCTTGGGCCTAGGAGAACCCTAGGGCAGAACTCCCGCTTCCTTGCTTTTGAGAAGGGATTTCTGTTTTTCCCGACTCACCTCGTCCTCTTTCTGCATTCCCGACATCCTGGAAGATAAGAGCTTTCTTTAGTGCATTCCGTTAGAGAAGGGGCTCTGGTGAGGATGGTAGCCAATCTGAATTTGCATTATCTTAGGAAAAAGTTTTTGCCAGATTTTACCGTACTTTTATCGGTCGTTACACGTTTTTCAAAAACACTGTTTATAATAACTATACAATAGTCTTTCTAATTGGACAGTTGCTCTTATTGTAAATAAGCTCATAAGAAATACTGTTATATGCATATTTTGCTTTTATTTCTGATTATTTTTTAAGATTACACTTCTAAGGTCGAGGCTGCAGTGAGGCAAGATCACACCACTGTGCTCCAGCCTGGGTGACAATGTGAGATCTTGTCTCAAAAAAATAAAATAAAAATAAATAGGGCGGGCACAGTGGCTCATGCTTGTAATCCCAGCACTTTGAAGGGCCTAGGCAGGTGGATCACCTGAGGTCAGAAGTTCAAGACCAGCCTGGCCAACATGGTGAAACCCAATCTCTACTAAAAATACAAAAATTAGCTCACTATGGTGGTGCTCACCTGTACTCCCAGCTACTTGGGAGGCTGAGGCAGGAGAATTGCTTGCACCTGGGAGGCAGAGGTTTCAGTGAGCTGAGACTGCGCCACTGCACTCCAACCTGGGCAACAGAGTGAGACTCCATCTCAAAAAAATAAATTAAATAAATAAAAATAATAATAACAAATAAATTAGGAAGTTTTTTGTACATTG
>CAUYLG010064281.1:0-46797 GCA_963573385.1 Cacajao melanocephalus | reverse complement strand
TTACATCTTTTTTTTAAACGCCTTTTTTTTTTTTTTTTTTTTTTTTTTTTTTTTTTTTTTTAGGACCTACAGAGGTTCACCTTGCCCAATCCAAGGAGGTGCTGTTGGGGTACATGTGAAGGTTTGTTACATAGGTAAATTTATGTCATGGGGGTTTGTTGTACAGGTTATTTCATCACTCAGAAATCAAGCCCAGTATCCAGTAGTTTCCTTTTCTGTTCCTGCATTTGTTTGCTAGGGATAATAGCGTCCAGCTCCATCCATGTTGCCATGAAAGACATGATCTTGTCCTTTTTATGGCTGCATAGTAATCCATGGTGTATACATACCACATATTCTTTATCCAATCTGTCGTTGACGGGCATTTAGGTTGATTCCATGACTTTGCTATTGTGAACAGTGCTGCAGTGAACATTCAAATGCATGTGTGTTTATAGTAGAATAATTTATATTACTCTAGGTATATATCTATAATGGGATTGCTGAGTCAAGGAAAACAAAAAGAAGAAAACAAACATTTTTAAAACAAAAAAAAATGATCAATTTCAGAGTATACATGCAAAGGCCATAACTCCTTTGGGTGATGTCAGAACATGTAACAGAAAGCTTTATGACTTCAGTTTCTCTCACAGTGAGGTCTGGCTAGTCTCTCAAGAGTACTGACTCCAGTTTAAAGGGAAGGGAGATCATAAAAGAGGTCAACCAAGAAGCTAGCAAAAGTAAAGATACAGAAGGGTTTCTGAAAAGATCAGATCCCTACTAGAGATTCCATTGGTTAGGCTTAATGTCAAGGTCAGTAGTGGGCCCAGAATAGGCAGCCATAGGTGAGGATGTTTCTTAACTTTTCTGATCTGTTCTGAATACTTGCTTTTGTAAAGCCAAAGTATTTATCTTTTATTAAAAGATAATAATAGTTTCTTTTCATCCCACAAAAGAAAACAAGTAATTGAAAAACAACAATAACAACAATAAAACCTGTACACCACTGAAAACTCACTAAAATGGGGGCTACCATATTGAAATTTACCAAAGATGTTTTTATTTTCTGATCATGTTTTTGTTTGTTTGTCTCTTGTGGCAAGCTTACTAATAGTTTATTTTTGGTAATACAATATTTTTATTGAGGGTTTTCTTTCCTCCCAAGGAAAACACTGGGACTCCTGCACCCCTGCCTAAAGGAAGAAAACAAAATAAATGACAGAAAGAAAAGCCAAGGGGAAACCGGGGGCTTATGTGCAAGTGATTAAATAAATCTTACAGTTTACATACTCCGAGTCGTATATTGAAAGGCCAATTTTTATAGACATTTCTTGGAGTAGGAATGAGAGTGCTTAGAGACTGGACATTTGGTAATCTCACACAGAGGGGAAAATCAGGTTATATGCATTAAGGATCAGCTGATCTTTTAGGAATCATGAAGAAAAGCTGATGAGAGTCCCAGGTAAAGGTTTGTCTGTGAGTAAAAAATTTGATTGTCATTTCTCATTTTAGGATAACATGGAAGCTATAAGGAGCAGCTGTTGTGTTGCTTTGGGTAACAATCCATGTTTGATATTTTCTAGCCAAGTTCAGACCAGATAAACTTCAGGACAATTGGCCCATTAATCAGCAGGATACCTCATGATTATTTGATATCATTCAGTTCTCTACTTTCACACAAAACCCTATTATTAGATTATTTCTATCAGACCTACAGGCACAAAGCTAGCTGTAGCCAACCTAAATATCTGCATTATTGCAAGAGGCTATTCTGTAAAGGATATAAGTCAGTGAGAACTAAAACTGGCTGAGGTATGGGGAGATGAAAGTGGGAATGCAGGTAACTGGCAGAGCCTTAGCTGCAGGAACTAGTTCTACTGCCATTGCCCTAGCTTATGAATGGTCTTGCCTACATGCAGTTCTCTGAAAGATTACTTTGAAGGGCCCCACTTGGTGGAAGTCCCAAGAGCAGCCTTGAAACCCAGGCACTCAGATATGGATGGGTAACAAGCCTTCCTCTGAAGACAAAATGTCATGTTAGTTCACAGGACTTGACTTTCAGATAAGTTGTTTACAGATCTTGATGGAAGCCTCATTTTATATTTACCTTTTTCTGGCCTCATAAGAAAGACTTCAAAGACCTTCACTAGCCTTGACCACTGCTAACTCTGAATTTTAAGGTCACAGGGCACTCTTGGCAAAAGATGAGAAGGAGGAGGCTGAAAGAGTCGGGAGTCCTTTAAACTTTCCTTCATTTCAGTGATAGGTAATGTCAGAGACCCTTTGAAAAGACTTTGAGTGATTGAAGTGCCATTTTGTCAGTTCCAGGTGATTACATAGGAGCAGTGGGAAGTTTTAGAGAAGTCATCTTATGAATGTGTAGGCAAGACTCTCTGATATTCTATATATCTTCTTCCCTAAGGGGGGCATCTATACCCCTGGATTACCACAGGCCTTACTCATTTGTCCACTGGATTTGCAGGAGAAATAATAAAATATCTTAGCATATACCTAGCCTCTAGAAGGAACTCAAAGCTCCCTCTCTCCCTCCACAAGAAAAAAGTATGAAGGGCCAGAAGCAAGGCAGTATAACATGGCTACTATTTAAAAAAAAGAAAAACAAAACAGAAAATAATCTGTGTTGGCAAAATTGTGGATAATTGCAACCTTTCTGCCCTGTGGTTGGCATTGTAAATGGTGCAACTATTATGGGAAACAGTATGAAGCCTCCCCCCAAAATTAAAAATAAATCTACCATGTAAATCAACAATCCTATTTCTAAGTATATATCTAAAGAAATGGAAAGCAGTGTCTCAAATAGATATTTGTACACTCTTGTTCACAGCAGCACTATTTTTACAATAACCAAGAGGTAGAAGCAACCCAAATGCTCATAGACAGATGAATGGATAAACAATGAATGGATAAACAAAATATAAATGTATTACATATTTTTACTTATAAAATTTGTATATATATATTTACATATACATTATATATGTGTGTGTATACACATACCACACAATGGAAATCATATGGCCTTAAAAAAGAAAAAAATCCTGTCATATCCTACACCACCAAGGAACCTTGAGGACATTATGCTAAGTAAAATAAGGCAATCACGTAAAGACAAATACCACATGATTTCACATATATGAGGTATCTAAAGTATTTAAACTCTTAGAAACAGAAAGTAGAATTGGGATGGACTTGGGGGAAGGATAGAAGGGCAATTGCTGTTTAATAGGTATAGAGTTTCAGATTTGCAAAATGGAGCTCTGTTTCACAAAAACGTGAATATACTTAAGACTACTAAACTATACTTAAAAATGGTTAGGGTGGTAAATTGTATGTCATGTACTTTTACCAAAATTTTAAAAAGTTAAGAAATAAAAGTAAGGGTTCTGTGGCATGAAATGGACATCTGTGTCAGTATTTTTATGAGCTAAGAGGTCTAGGATAAGTTAGTTTTTGTAAATATGCTTTGGTTTTCCCAGTCATAAAAAGGAGATGATAAAACACTACCTATTACTCAGGCTTGTTGTCAGGATCAAACAAGATAATGTACGTAAAAGTACTTACTACAGCACTTACTAGATAGTAAATGATTAGTACCTCTTCGCTATGATTGCTAGCTAAGGCAACTTTAGGCTACAATTCCAGAATAATGGCTTTCATGGGATGATGGAAACAAATAAAGCTGGAATCCTAATAACAAACACATTTTTCCTGTGTTCTCTCATGGACCTCAGGTGGGTCAGACAAGTGGCCTGATGAAGGTGTACAGACAGAATGTTTCTGATTCTGTACCTATCTCCTGTAAGGCAGCCAGTTACATTCCTTGTTGACCAAAACTTTGTGTATTTATCCTACTAAACTAACCAGATTAAAAAATAGAATGTATTTAGAGTATACCTGTAATTTCTAGAAGGATCTCAGAGCTTCTTCTCATAGCCTCACATGATAGGAGTACTCCTGGGGGTCAGAAGAGACAGAGTAGTATGATGTGATGCTGAAGGGCAAGTTAAAATGGACAGAACTTCTATGACAGTTCTGATTACCTATGAAATCTTAAGCAGGGTTTTGACCCACCTCTACCACAGTTTCCTCAGCTATTAAATTGGGGATACAAATGTGTAAAATCCTCACTAGATTGTTGTGTGAATCAAATGAGATAAACTATGCAAACTCACCTATCATAATGCCTGGCACACAGTAAGCATTTAATAAAATGTAGTTAATGTTAACCAAGGTGATCCTTGGGCCACAGTTCTGGAGAGAACTAATGTGATGTAGGAAGCCATTAAAAAAACTTCCATGTCCTTGTGGCAAGACGGACATTCTCCCCACATTGTAGCCTCTCCATTGCTTCTTTGATTCCTCTTACGTGTCTACAGTGTTTGGAGTGGGGAGTTGGGAGGGCATTCCCAGCGTTTATAGGACTAGGGAGGGTACTAGGACTACCTCTGCTCTAGCTACAGGGACAAATATTCTTTTTCTCCCTGAGTTGTTATTTTGTTCTTCGTTCCTTTCTTTTGGAGTGCTAATTTCTAGAAGAAAGAAAAGGCCTTTTGCCTAGCTCAGGGAAGCTAAGGAAATTGCTAAGCCTATACTTAGCATCATGAACCTTAGACCTTCATGTGGCCGTAGGAGGACGACATCCTTATGAAATTTCCATTTCTGCCCCTATGTCACTTTCCCTGTTGCTTACTATTTTCCTATCACATTAGCCTGGTTTTGGAAAATACATAAGCTTTATTGAGATGTATTTTACAAACTGTACAATTCACCGAATTAAAGTGGTTTTTAGTATGACCACAGAGTTGTCCAACCATCACCATTTTCTAGTTTTAGAATATTTTTATTGCCCTGAAAGAAACTGTGAATGTTCTTTTTAATTTTAATTTTATTTTTTATTCTTTCATGATGTCCTCTGGTGTTGAAACTGATTTTAATTTATTTTTCTTTTTATTTTTTTCACTACGTTTTAAATTTATTTTTCATTTTTTCTTTGTATTTTTTCATGATGATTTAGTTTTCTTTTTTTCATAATGTATAAATGTTAAGCAATCTCTTCTGTGGGAGACCAGAATATACCACCCCCAAATATGCCTCTTTAGCATAAGGATTGTCTTGAGCTGAAGGCAATTGAGAAAAAGCAGATGCAGGAAAGCTCTCTGTCCTCCCTCTTTTTGTCTAAAAACAGAACATACATTTACAAAGACAAAAGATACACCACCTGTCCTTTCTACCAGGGAGAACAAAGGCTAACCACTAAAGAAATTTTAGATTCTCACAAGCCTTGAGATGGCAACACAGAAATCTACATTAACAAGGTTTACTAACAAGTCTTTATCTGCCATTTATTTGCCTTCCCACAAGTTATCACCCCTAGAGAGTCACAGTCCTCTTCCTTTGTCCTGTCACTTCTCTAAAACCTTACCGTGGTTTGTTGATGGTGCTACACAAGGTGGACTTGAAAGCCACCTTTCTGAAAATTACTCATTCCCTGGGTATTGTCCATATGTATGTTATATACATATTATATATAACATATATGTAATTATATATTATATATAATCTTATATATAATATATAAGTACATATAATTATATATAACATATCTAAATTATATATTATAAATAATTATATATTATATAATATATAATGTATAATATGTATTATATAGTTATATAACTATATAATACATATTATACATATATAATATGTATTTATGTTTAATAACTATATAATATACATATATTTATGTAAGTATAAATACATATTATATACACATGGTAATAAACTTCTTTTTGCTTTTCTCTTTTTCATCTGCCTTTTATTACAGGGATCTGCTTTAACTGGAATTTATGAAGGTTGAAAAAAAAATGATTCCTCCTTCCCTACACTGTCCATTCCCGTTTCCCCCAGGCCCTGGCAACCAATAATCTATTCTCTATCTCTATAAATTTGCCTGTTCTGGACATTTCATATAAAAGAAATCATACAATTTGTGGCCTTTTGTGTCTAGCTTATTTCACTTAGCATAATGTTTTCAAGGTTCATTCATGTTGTAGTATTCATCAGTACTTCCTTTTCTTATGGCTGAATAATATGCCATTGTATGTAATTGACACATTTGATCTATTCATTGGTTAGTGAACATTTGAGCTGTTTCTATTTTTTTGGCCACTGTGAAACTATAAACATTGTGAATATTCGTAGCTACCATGAATATTCATGCTCAAGTTTTTGCCTGAGTACCTGGCTTTGATTTTGGGGTGTGTACAGTTAGAAGTAGAATTGCTAGGTCACGTAGTAACTCTGTGTAACTTTTTTTGAGGAATTGCTAAGCTGTTTTTCACAACAGCTGCATGATTTTGCACATCTACCAGAAAAGTACAAGGGTTCCAAATTCTCTATTCCTTCCCAACAGTTATTTTCTGTTTTTAAAATTGTTTTTATAGCTATCCTAGTGAGTCTAAAGTGATATATCATATATTTTTTAAGTATAATACTGTTTAACTTAAAAACATTTCAGCATTCTAAACATAGAAAACAATAACAGAACATTGCAAATCGTATTTAAGTACAGAAGGCTGTTAAGCTTTCACTGATCCAGTGGCTCTTTGCTTTGCTGACAATTAAGAATTCTAGAGTTTGTTTAAAAGCAGTTTTAAAACTACCGCACTTTACTAAAAAACAAATAAAGAACAAATACTTCTTATGTCAGCTAACCCCCTTTGTCCACAGCTAAGAATGGTAGCAGAATGCTATGTCACTAAACAGAGAAACAAGCCAACCTGAGGCTAAATGGATACCCGTGCAAAGTCAACAGATGGAGCCTCACAGCACACCCTGAGCTACAGCCCCTCCAAAAGGCATCTTCCCCCACAGCCTCAAGGCCAGACAAAGAGCATGAAGAGTTTGTCAGGGATTTTTTTTCTTTTTACAAATTATAGATATATACAGTTGATAACTCAGCATTTCTAGCCAATAACCATAGACTTAATGCCACCTTAAAAATAAAAAAAAAATGCCAGAAACATCTTTAAATGCCTTGTCACATCAACTGCAAACTGCACAGAATAGGGAGAACACCAGAGTGTCTTTTCATTTTAAAAATATTTGGAAATATGAATGACTTTGATACAGTTTCAGGGCGCTCTGGACACCCAGCCACTTCATGTAAACCACTGACAATTTCTAGAGCACTTAGAGAGACTACAATATGATCAGGATCAAATTTTGTAATTAAACTTAATGAGGGCAACAGACACTTCTCAAATAAGAGCTATGTCAATTACGACACTCCCCTACTCTAAGATACTCACAAGGTGACAGATAAAGTTTTTTTATTCCCCCTTACTCCTTCTCTTCTTCCTCCTCTTCTTCCTCTTCTTCCTCCTCATCTTTGTCTTTCTCTTCCACCTTTTTCCAGGCAACTTTAGTGGGACTCTGCACCACTAAACTTTCCTTTTTACTTATAGTCAGCAACATCGTTCTCATACTTCTTTAGCTTTGCTGCCTTAGTGATGTAAGGCTGCTTTTCACTGTCACTTTAGTTAATCCACATCTCACCCAGCTTTTTTGCTATGTCTCCAATAGAGATGCCAGGATTTGTGGATTTGATCTTAGGGTGGAATTCTGAACAGAACAAGAAGAATCCAGACAGTGGCCATTTGAGGGCATTAGGGTCCTTCTTCTTGCCTCTTTCAGCTGGTCCATAATCCTTGATTTCCTAATCATAGTGTGCCTCATCTGCCTTTGCCACTTAAACAAATTTAGATTTTTCTCTTGCAGATATGGTCTTCCGCCTCTCAGAGCACTTCTTGGAAAATTCTGCAAAATTGACAGAGACCTCTGGGTTTTTCTTCTTATGTTCTTCTCTGTACATCTGTGTAAAGAAGGCATAAGCAGACATCTTGCCCTTTGGTTTCTTGTGGTCACCTTTAGCCATCCTGACTGTATTGTTCCCTAGCCCATCTCCTGTGTTTCTATTTGCATTATCCTAATGACTAATAATTTTGAGCACCCTCTCATGTGCTTATTGACCTTTTGCATATATTCTTTGTAGAAATATGTACTCAAGCCTTTTGCGTGTTTTAAAATTAGGCTGCCTTCTTGTTCTTTATATATTTTAGATACTAGGCCCTTATCAGATACATGATGTGAAAATATTTCCACCCCCATGTGGGTTATCTTTTCACTCTCTTGATAGTGTCCTTTTTTGCACAGAAGCTTTTAATTTTGAAGTCCACTTTATCTTTCTTTTCCTTTGTTACTTGTGCTTTTGGTGTCATATCTAAAACACATTGCCAGATTCAAAGTCACAACGATTTATACCTATGTATTCTATGGGGTTTATGCTTTTAGCTCCTATATTGAGTTCTTTGATACATTTTGAATTAATTTCTGTATATGGTGTGAGATGAGGTAGAGGTTCAACTTTATTCTTTTGCATATAAATAGACAGTTGTCCTTAACCTGCTTTTTGTTCCTTAAACACTTTGATCATTTGTATAACTTGAGGTTTCCTCATTTGCTGTTTCCTTTGCTTGGAATTGTCTTTCCTCTCTTCTTTGTATGGCTGGCTTCTGATTTTTTAGGTCTCATGTGAAATATCACCTCATCAGAGTGTCTAAACTACCCTATCTAATCTAAAGTTGTCCTTATTCCCACCCCAACACTCTATCTTATGACCACATTTTATTTATGTTTTAAAACTTATCTCTCTATTGCATTAATGTTCACTTGTTTTATTGGCTGTCTTTCCTATTAACGTGTGAGCTCTGCGAGACAAGGACCTTGTCTGTACTCTTATCATTGTATCTCCAGTCTCTGACACATAACATGTGGTCAACAAATTATTATAGAATAGAAGTAGTGGTCCCACAAGTAGTAGTAATACCAATAACAATTAAATCAAAATTATTTTGCTACTTAATGAATGATTTGTTCCCATAGTATAATGATAATTTTTTAAATTTTTTAAAACTTTTTCCCTAGGTAGAAGAATTAAGTCCTTGGAAGGGTGAAAATGACAGCCCAAGGTGAAACAGAGAATCTTTGATTTGTGGAGCAATTCTCAAAGCATTAATTTAGATTGTGGTATCCCACAAGAGTAAAGGAAAGACACAAGAGACACATGGCTTGAAGCTACTCAAGGCCAAATTCAAGGTGCCTGAACCTGCTTCCAGCCTCCCTGTATTTCCTCAAAGTTTCTCTAAAATCAAGAAAGAAAACCAGGTGGTAGCAGAGTTGATGGCTCTTTGCCAAGCACAGCAAGTGTCAACTACTGAATTGCCCCTTAGAACTCATTCAAATGAAAAAGAATTGTTAAAGAAGCTGGAAATACTTTTTTATTTCTGAGTAAGATTGGTTTCTCACAGCTCATCCCTGGTTACCACCGGACAATAGTTGGTCGATACAGCACTTAAAGCTGAAAGGATATGTAACCACTTTGCCCCCAGTCCCCACATCCTTCCTGAGCCACTTCCTCCTGAGCCAGCTCTTGCCCTTGAGAAGCTGTGGTATGTGGGGGAGGACAGACCAATCTTTGTCTCCTTCACAAGTCCTTGTTTCTTTACCTATCCCTTAAGTGTGGCGTTTCTCAGGGCTGCCTGTCCCTGGCCCTCGTATTTGACAAACTCCTTTGTTCTATCATCTACCTTTAGGCTAGTATCTTCCACACATGAACTTTCAGCCTAGAATTTTCCCCTGAACTCTAGACTCATATAACTATGTTTATTGTACATCTCCACTGGGACATACAGAGATGCTTTTAACCTAATAGTCAAACTGAACTCAATAATTTACTAATCCTCACTGTCCACTACCAGGGAGAAAGAATGTGGAGAGGTGGGGACATTGCTATGTACCCGTGTTCTTATTTTAATGAAGGATATATCTATGGACCGATTTTCTCAAAGTAGAAATTTAGGATTCATAAAATATTTCTCCCTTTCCCTTACACCCTTTTGGACTCTGCCTTCTGTCCTCATCCAGCTTTTCTTCTTTCTCTAGATTCTTTTTTTTCCTGAATCTATTACCTAACAGACCTAAGAGCTCTGTGGCTTCAGAAAAGTCATTTAACTTTTCTAGGCTTCAGTTTCCTGCTCTGAAAATGGGGGTAATGCTTATTTCATAAGATTATTTTGAGGATCAACTTTACTATTCAAATTTCAGGAATGTTTACTCATTAAAAGGCAAGTCCTGCTTGCAAGGATTAGGCAATGTTTGCCTGTAATTTCCAGCAAATATTCTTAATCACAGCTTCCTGGGCAGATCTTCTAAATAGAAGGCATATTAGAATCCACCAATGTGCCTATGATTTCCCCAGCGATCAGAATTACAACCCAAGAAGTGGTGAAACAAAGTTGTTTGGCTGTCAATTGCTTCACTCATTACTGCCAAAAAACATGGTTTATATTGCAGGTCACTAGGCAAATCCCAAATGTGCTCTGGGGTGGTCTTAACCCAGCATCCAAATACTTAGCCAGAGAACAAAGCTGAGGTTTATAGAGTAGAACTTTTCTTATTGTATGGTCTTTGCTTCCTGCAGCTGTTGCTTTATGGGATTTGGTGGGCAAGTAGTCTAGTTTGTAGCACTGTCTCCACTGGCCAGGCACTGGCCCTATCAGATTACCCCGTTGCAAAGGTTGCTGTGTATTTCTTGAGCTCTATGTATCCTTTCCTGAGCATTTTTTGGGGGGAGTGGGGGGTCTATCTTGTAGCCTTTACTCTTCCTTCAGCCTGTAAGCCAGCACTGAAATGGCAAAAGATATGTTCATCCTTTAACTCTTTTGATGTCCTTCTGTGGTATGGTTGCCCAGGTCTTTTGGAGCAGCCTGGCTGGCTCCACTATTCAGCAAATCCAGGAAACTATTGTAATTCTGTAATAACCAACGAGATGCCTAGAAACGAAAGTCTGTGTGAGTGAGGTCCCGAAACTGACAAAGCTCCGTGACTTGCTTTAAGAGACAGAGGCAAGAACAATTTCTTCGTTCTGAAATGCTGCTTCTCTTGTTTCATTTAATTTTCTAAAACTGAGTTTTAGACATAATTCTCCAGGAAATGAACAGAGGTGGTCTGGAAAATTAGCCATGCTACCAACATCCACTCCTCCACAGGGTTTGGCTGACTGAGAAGGGAGGGATATTTATGTTAGAAAGTCTTTGAAAGACACTGATGGCTTTGTGGTAAGAGAGGTGAAATGAGAACAAATGACAGAGAAAATACTGTTGAGAAAGTTGGGAGAGGATTTATTCTTTCAGCTCTCTGGACCATCATTTATTACACTGCCTTAGGAGTAAAATTCTACTCAAATCTTCATTAACTGGACCATGAGAGAGTGGACTTTCTGTTCCTAAGCAAACCAATCTCATAATTAGTTTAGCGTTGGAGTACTTTGAATACAAAGGCCCAAGGCATATAGAATTCTGCTATATAGGACTTTTTAAGAGTTTTGTATTAACATCTTGGAAATTTTTACTAAATCTGTATTTATTTCTTTATTTAGAGATGGAATGTCACTCTGTTGCCCAGGCTGGAGTGCAGTGGTACCATCTCAGCTCACTGCAGCCTTCGCTTCCTGAGCTCAAGTGATTCTCCTGCCTCAGACTCCCGAGTAGCTGGAATTACAGGCGCCCAGCACCGTGCCCAGCTAATTTTTGTATTTTTACTACAGATGGGGTTTCACCATGTTGGCCAGGCTTTTCTCAAACTCCTGACCTCAAGTGATCCGCCCGCCTTGGCCTCCCAAAGTGCTGGGATTACAAGCATGAGCTACCGCATATGGCCACTAAATCTGTTTTTATAGGTACATAATACATGTATGTATTTTCAGAGTACAAATGATAATTTGATACATTCATATAATGTGTAAAGATTAAATCAGGGTAATTGGAACATCCATCACCTTAACTATTTTTCCTTTTCTTAGGAACATTTAAATTATTCTCTGCTAGCTATTTGGAAGTGTATAATAGATTAATGTTAATTGTAGTCACCCTACCGATCTACCACACACGAGGTCTTATTCTAACTGCATATTTGCACCCTAACTAACCTGTACTCATCCTCCTTCCCCACTGGTTTCCCAGGCCTCTGGTAATCACCAATCTACTCTCTATCTTCCTAAATCTGTTTCTTAAAGTTTACTTAAATATAAATATGCTTACAGAAAGATACTCATAGTGGTGAATATAATGCAATTTAGTTTAACTTATCCTATACAATTTGGACCCAAAATTTGGTACATGATTCTAGTTAAAAAAAGGATTTGCAATCTGTTTTATTTTCATCTACTATAAATATAATAAAAATCCTCCCTCAAAAGCTGTTAAAGCAGGCAGCAAGATCCATGAGCAAATTTATTTTTGGTTTACTTCTGAATAATACACAAATTGCACTGCAAAAGCTTAAAAGTTGGTGCAGCAAAATATTTTTGAAATGTATTTTAAAATATATTTTGAAACATATTGTGTAGTGGAGACAAGCCTATGTGTAACATATGAAACAACTATAACAGCAATCCCATTTTTGTTAATATTGTGTGTAGCTTATAAATCTACACAGACCAAGATAAAAGTAACTTCTTGAACCCGAGTTCTAGTGATATGCTGGAGCTGGCTTTTATCCACTTCTAATAATTAATTGTGCATATCTCTTCCCAATTCTACTTTTACTGATGTCAAGCTGGTAGCCTGAAATTGGCCATGATGGCAGTATTTATACTATGGCAATCAGCAAATGCCACAAATCAGGGCTTTTTTGCAGCCCTCTACCCTCTGCCTCTTGAAGCCAGTTACTAAACGTTTACCAGCACACCACATCACTGCTTAACACTATCAGTTCATCGTCTGAGGTCAAAAAGGAAACTCAACAAAAGTGTTATTGGTTCTCATTTTCATATACTAAAGAAATATAAGTTTCATCTCTAAGTTTTCAATCTATAATTGAAACTATAGTATAGGCAAGGAGTACCTTCCATATCCAACTTGTGTTGGTGACAGGTCATGGAATTCATATGGTTTTAAATTTACAAACATGTACATATAAATTTCCCCAAGTTCAAGGGCAATGGAATTCTAGAAATGATTTTTACAAAATAAATGCTTCTGTCTTAGAAGACTAGAACAGAACATATATCCATAGTAATAAGAGAAGAAGCGGCATTGACAAAAGAGGAAAAAAATAACTTAAAATATGTTGGAAAACAACACCAACAGAGGTTCAAAGGATAATTAATAGAAAAATACCTTTTCATAAAACTACAAAATATCTGGCTTAGCTGAACTCCAGTGTGTTGCTAACTCACAGGGAATAGATTTTAAAGAACTAGTGTGGGTTAAT
The DNA here is from genome assembly GCA_963573385.1 of Cacajao melanocephalus. NCBI lineage: Eukaryota > Metazoa > Chordata > Mammalia > Primates > Pitheciidae > Cacajao > Cacajao melanocephalus. The sequence goes on along the minus strand of CAUYLG010064281.1, from coordinate 33,462 downwards.
TGGCACCTTAACAAAGCTGACAGCAGGCAGCATTTTTTTTACTTCACCATTTTCCCTTACATTTCCAACCTCTTCCTCCTCATAATCAGCATAATGTCTCTAATCTACTGGTGTGTGTTTAACCAGGGGTCAACATCTTTTCCCTGTAAAGAGTCACTTAGTAAATATTTTTAGGTTTTGTGGACCATAAGATCTCTGTCACAACTACTCAACTCTGCAGTTGTAGATGATACATAAGTGAATAAACTGTGGGAGTGTGCCAATAAAACTTTACAAAAACAGACAGCCTACTGGATTTGGCACACACAGTCTCTGGCTTGCTGACCCCTTGTCTAGACTGCAAAATGCTGTGGGAGTGTTGATCTCGTTTGGGAAATGCTATTGTATGCAACAGTGTTTGACAAATGAGGGATGGGGATGGGGGTATATATCAGAATCACCTGTCACCCATATCTTACCCTTGCAGAATCTCTTCTTCCAGACTGATCAAAGGCAGGATTTAGGTATTCCCTAGTTCCCTTTCCAATATCCATTTTAGCACCATCCCGTCCCCTAAATACATTACAAGAAGTGTTCCTTTCTCAAGCCTTTCTACATGATCTTATAAAAGCATGGCTGAAGAGCATTTTTAATTGAAAACATATCAAGAGCCACAGATGCAAGCACTTTTTTTTCTAAGAGAGCTTTCAACTGTTAATTTAAGAATAGGAAATAAAACTTTGTCCAATAAATTAGATTATTATTTAGTATACACCCAAGTGTCTATATTATTCCACTTAAGGGAACTGGAGGCACAGGGGAAAGAGGATAAAAAGAGGAAAGTAAAATGGTACTTTTCTTAGAGTTTCAAATAATGATAGGTTCCCCAAATGACAGGTGTAGTCACTAAGCAAAGGGCAATATTTGCTGCTGTGCATAGAGTGGAGATCATCTATTTTTTAAATGTCAATATTTTCAGCAATATCTCACACAGTTACTATGTGTCAGTTAATGTAAACCTATTTTTAATGAAGCAGGGCCTCATTTCTTTCTATATAATCCTATGTCTGAAGCAATGGTTCTTAAGGGAATGACATCTGGGGAGATTATAAAACTTAGTTGGGAGGCTTACACTGCCAAAAGTCTGACATTCCACCTAAGGGGTCATCTTTGCTTCCCCCAGAAACATGATGGCCTCAGTAAGCCATGATTAAAGATGGAAATGTGATTTATCACTATGTTATAGAAAAAAATGGTACAAATTGCTGATGGAAAGTTGCTAGGTAGACAAATGCGTGCATGAATGTAAGATTATATCACAGATAAAAGGCAGGATGCAGGTCATATACACAGATGGCAGGAGAAACTTTGTAAGTTCATTAAAGAATCATGGTACAATTAATATGTTAATTTACAGTCATATCTTGAAAATTATTGCCCCAAAATGATAGAAAATCATGGGTTTTCACCATGTTGGCCAGGCTGGTCTCAAATTCCTGACTTCAAGTGATCCATCCACCTTGGCCTCCCAAAGTGCTGGGATTACAAGAATGAGCTACAGTGCCTGGCCACTAAATCTTTTTTTATTGGTACATAATACATGTACGTATTTTCAGAGTACAAATGATGGTGTTAACCTATTTTTAATGAAGTTCATTAAAGTTGTAAGTTCATTAAAGAATCTTGGGACAATTAATATGTTAATTTACAGTCATATCTTAAATTGTTGCCCCAAAATGATAGAAAATAGGCCTAATCACCTTTGTCGCATTCTGCTGAGGGAACTGGGCCATCAGAGAAGCATAGATACTTTGGATTAGTCCAGTGTGCTCTGTTAAGTTAATCATTCTTCCTTCTAACTCATTTGGATTTGTTCAGCAAACTTCCCTGTTCACAGGACATCTAGGAGGGGAAAAAAGACACGTATGCAAATAATAATAATAATACAAGGTAGAAGATAGTAAGTTTCCCCAAATAGGAAGTGCCAGGGACATTCACAGGTGGGAAATGTGACATCACGTTGGAGTGAAATATCAGGCAAAGCTCCATTCATCTCCAGACCACTCAGCTCTTTTCCCAAGCAGAGGAGCAGTTATTAGTGCCCTGGGATAAATTAGACACGGACTTTTGATTGTACTATTACTCTAAAAACATATTAGTTATTCTTTCAATGTATGATTTCAACAAATTCTTAAATGTAAGCTCATTACATCTTGGAGCCAAAGATTGCTCTGCTGGAGCATCTTCCCCATTAGGCAATGGAAATCAGTTTGGGGAGAAGAGGTTGTTCTGCCTTACCCTAATGAGGCATGTGTTATCTCAGTCACTTCCAGCTACATGGGTCTGCTACCTACCATGGTGGAGATTATTTAGGGCATTGGAGGAAAATTAAGAGAATGCGTGTTCGTCAGCAGGCTTTGGGGCAGCAAGTGAGGAAGTTAGATATGCACTTCAAGAGTGGGCATGTCTGCTTGTGTGTGTGTGTGCGCGCACACACACATACACACAGAGCTGAGTTGTCTGCTGTGAGGTTGGAGGTGGGGGAACTGTGCCCACTAAGCTACTTTCTATTTTAAGTGCCTGTATGTCTGAGGCTCGGTTTGAAGCCTCCAGCGTGTTTGGAGTTAATTCCCATTAGGTTGGACTCCGCCCCTCTCTCCCAAAGGTAAAGCAAGGTTTTCAGGCATCTCTGCAAAGGGCAGCTAGGATTCCCATCCCTGTCTAACAAGCTGTGAGGAGAAGTTGTTTCTGAGACCAGAACCTGAAGAGAGAGTCAGTCAGCCTTCGTGGTCAGAAGGTAAATATACAACTTGGGTCAAATGTAATTCAAACAGCTGGATAAGAAACTGCTTTGCCCTCCCCTTGCTCAGCGCCCCCCTCCCCCACCCGGCTTCTCTCCTTCCTTTCTCAGGCTTCCTGTCCTTTCATCTCAAAGCTCAGAGAAGCCGTTTTCTACCCAAGGGCAGCCTGGTGCTTTTTATTTCTTCATAGTTCGTTGTTTGCACAGAGGCTAAGATGAATCAGGGCTGGATTCCTATTTCATATTGACAAGATTTGAGGACCTAAGGGTTAAGTGCTAGTTGTTTTCCCCAGGGGAGTTGGTGACCTGAGGAGAGGAAGTGCCTGTGTCTGAGATTGGAGAGAGGGATTTTATTCTGACCTGTCTATACAAGTAAAAATGGATCCAGTTTGCTAATGTGGTAGGTTGATCTCCTAGACTTGCCTAAATCTAAGGGGTTATGCGACTGAAATGGGGTAATGAATTTAAACTGAAATGCAAACATTGAGGCCTGTCAGGCTGGAAATAAAAGAATGCATCCATTTGGTAAATATTTATGAGTTCCTACTATGTGCCAAAGCATGATGATGTCCAGAAGAACCTGAAATACCTAAACTATAAATCCATTCTTGCAAAGAACACTCAGCCAAATGGTTTCATTTTGTGGGGACCTGAAAATAGAATGAAGCCTAGGGGTGAGGAAAAATCACCAATGGAGCGGTTGTGGGGAGAGAAAGGGGAGAGGAGAGATGTTCTAATTCTTAGGTGATTTCAAGTCTTTTCCGTTACTTATGAGAGAATAGGGTCTTTTCTGGTAGAAAGGGAGAGAATTGATACCTTCTCTGGTGTTAGGTATAGTGCAGATGTTGTTTCACTTGAATTTTATGCTTCATTTCCATTTTATAAATGAAACTGAAACTCAGAGGTTTTAAGTGATCTTTTTTATGTGCATATAGCCTGTAAGGGGTAGACCTCAGGACTCTCTCTCTGATCTGATGCCAAAATCATGACTCTCCCACTAAAACAGTATTCCTCAATCATTAATTCCAATTAGAATTAATTGAGGAATTTTAAAAATATGAATTTCCAAAAATTTGCATTCAGAGAATCTAGGAGGAGGTGACATAGTCTGCATTTTGAACAAGCATTGAAAGTGATTCTGTTGAGAAACCTTCTTGATATACCATGCTGCCTCTCAACTTCTCTGAAGTGATTGGAAAAGCAATCAGCCCATCTTCTTCCCAGATAGGCCAGATTCACTCGATGGAGATCAGCTGTGGTGACATTTTATTCCCAGCTTACACGATGGGGTAGAGAGACTAATGGGCAACGATAGCAGGGCTGGGGTTATACCTATGGGTGTAGGGGGATGCTTTAGCAGTTAGTCCATTGTCAATAGGGCTTAACAGCATCTTGCCAGCGATCTTCATAGGGGTAGTTTCTAACCAGCTGAGAGTGTGAGAGAAAACTCGTAGACAACCAGCAGACCACTGAAGATGATGGCACCTGTCTAGCCAGGGTAAGAACTGAGATGAAGATCTCTTGTTGGCATCCCACTTTTAAAATTTATTAATATATTTAAAATTTATTTATCTATATTTTCAAATATATTTATTTAGAGTTGATCATTTCTAAGTTATCGATTGCTCAGTTAGTCCTTTCTCTCCACATCGTCTCTGGCTTCTTGCCTTTTAATGCCTTACCTGCTTGTGAGTATTCCCACTAAGGATGGAGAGATGGAAGTAAACACATAAACTCACCCAATGCAGTTTTACTAGTCTTTCTACCCCAGACTAAAAGAGGGGGGAAGGATGAAGGCCCAGAAAGAGGTTCAGCAAACATGAAATCTGAGGAATTTGAAATAAAAGGCTTAAATCTAAAGAGAGATCCTCTTAGAGTCACCAAGATGCAAATGGAAAATAAAGCACTTTGAGAGAGTACATCATGAGATGATTTCAGGCACCGGAGAACTCAGAGTACCTCTCATCATGGAGATAGCCAGAGGAGAAGAAACCCCTCAGGGAGACAGGCAGCAGCAGAAAATGAGGAGAGAAATATTGGAGGAGTAGCAGTATTTTTTTGAAGCTTTATCTGAAGCAGAAAGATCTAGCATGGTCAGGCTGCTTATATACCCAACTTGATACAAGGAGTCACATCGGTCCAACACATTTCTCTGGAGCAGGACTCTATTTACCCACTGGAAACATATGCCTACATATCTCGTTCATTTCCTAGGGAAGTCTCAACGCTGAGTAAGAAGTATTTGTAACAGGATTGGCAGTAAGACAATGCACACTGTCTGGGGGCGTGAGGAAAAAGGCCTGTTCACATTCCTTTGCCAACACCAGTGCCAAGAAAGCTGCTCTTCACAGACCAGTCCTAAACCAGCAGTCTTGCACACGTTTCCCTCAGCAGCTGTTAAGTCACTGACTCCCTTTCTTACCACTTCGCATTCTAGACTTTAATTTGCTTTCTGTTTTGCCTGCACCCTCTTACCGCTGGAAAGGCAGCGCTTTCCCTAACTCAGAAGTTTCACAACAAGCTCAACTGGGAATAAAAGGATTTGTGTCTTTTTTTGTGGGTACTAGGGAGGAGGTGCCAGAGGAAGGAGTAAGTTTGTTTCTCTCTACCAAGAGAAATACAAAAGCAACATTTCACTTTCATTGATACTTTGTTGTAAGTGCCCATACATGAATAGGTATACAAGAGAGTGAAAAACAGTGAGAACAAATGATTAAAGGCTTGGCAATTGGATACCACAGGGAGAGGGAGAATGCTCATTATGGGGAAAAAGGCTAAAGGTCTCCTGCCAGTAATCTGAGTTGATGAAGGGCTCTCATCTGGAAGATGGTGTCTAGCTGTTCTCCATTCCCTCTGAGGACCCAACAAAAGGATCTGGCCTTAGGTTGCAACAAGAAAAGTTTATAAAGGCATGTAACAAATGATTTATCGACAGTGAAAGTTGTTAAGCTACTAAGATATATTATAGATTCCCCTTTCATGGAGTTCTTTGAAAGTAGTGAGATAACCATTTGCCATGTATGGTTTAGGTAGGTTTCTTGACTTCTACTTACAAGGCTGTGCTAGAATGGCTAGCATATCTCTAAAGATGAGCAGACATTAGGCTTTAGTAAGGATAGCAAATTCAGAACAGAACTCATGCTTTTATCCTATTTATTACAACTTTCTGGCCACATTCACTGCATCTTATGCAACCAGTCTTAGAAACAGGCTTGCGGCTCATCTAGCAGATAAAACAAAGCTGAGGAATGAGGGATAATGTGACACCAAAAGAGAGAGGTTCAACCGCAATCCTATCAATGCCTGGTAGCTGGGCCACTCAGCAGGAGCATCAGGGTGAGTTCTTGGTTACTGAAATCCAGTGTGACTGGCTGGATATTCCAAGTCAGGGAAACAAAGCTGTTACATACATGAAGTATACAACAGGAATTAAGATAGAATAAAATATAGCGTTGTTTGTGATTTCTACTTATATAAAGTGACTTAGCCAGTTTCTGGGAATGAACTTGGATTGCACTGGAGGGTTATCATGAAGGAGACTACTCCATTGCAGGTGGCATAATTAAAAGCATTTTCTAGAATACACTTCACTGTCCAGCACTTGTGAACATAAAGCAGTGTGTGTGAACAGACTCCATGTGCCCTGCAGCTTCTCTATCCAGCCACAAGAGAAGTTGGGCTGAGACTCATATTGTGTTCAGAACTATTCAGCAATTGAATCTCTGAGATCTCTTCCTTGACTGCATTCAAATCAAGTCTATGATTTAGAAAGGTTTGCATTTAAAGTGTATAAGCTTCATATCTCCAAGGTTTAATTCCATGATCACTTTTAACTTTATATTGTTTGAGTCCTAAAAAGATAATATTAGAAAATTATCCGTGGCAGTGATTCTTAACCTGCTGTCCATGGATTGATGGATTGTGCTAGCTCACAACATCTCTAGTCCTAAATATATTTGAAAATAGGTTGACCACTTCATCCAAAGTTGTTTGGGACTTTCCTGGTTTTATCGCTGAAAATTCCACATCCCAGGAAACCACTGAGTCCCAGGAAAACAGGCATGGTTAGTTACCCTAGTTCTAAATGAAATAAGGACTATGAATTTTTCCTAAAATTGAAAGTACTTCATCTAAATTCTGAAGAACAATGAGTTTTTCTAAAGCTAAACACATTTAATTTAAATTGAAGTTTGAGAATTTGCCTTCGTATGTCTTGGCTTCAAAATGTTACTTTTAAACTGAAATCATGGTGACAGTAGTTGATAATATTGTAGTTTAATTTATCAGCTTCATTTGTCACAGGTGAGGACAACCATATTATTACAACCCCTCCTCTCATTTCTACTGTAGTCTTGGTACTACACACAGACATAGTGTGTTCCTCTGCCTTAAGTTCTCTGCCCCTCCTACTGGTTGTCATACTGGGACATTTTTTAAATTTTTATTTTTCCCATAAGTTATTAGGGTATAGGTGTTATTTGGTTACCTAAGTTCTTCAGTGGTGATTTGTGAGATTTTGGTGCATCCATCACCCAAGCAGTATACACTGCATCATGTTTGTAGTATTTTATCCCTTGCCCACTTCCCACTCTTCCCCTCAAGCCCCCAAAGGCCATCGTATCATTCTTATGCCTTTGTATCCTGATAGCTTAGCTCCCACATATCAAGGAGAAATATAATGTTTGGTTTTCCATTCCTGAGTTACATCACTTAGAGTAATAGTCTCCAATCTCATCCAGGTCACTGCAAATGCTGTCATTCCTTTTTATGGCTGCATAGTATTCTATCATATATATACCCACATATATGTAGTACATATGTATTATATATATATGTATATGTATTACATATGTGGGTATATATATGCTGGAATATATACATATGTATTATGTATATATATGTATATGTATTACATATATGTGTGTATATATATATACCAAAATTTCTTTATCCATTCATTGAATGATGGACATTTGGGTTGGTTCCACAATGTTGCAATTGTGAATTGTGCTGCTATAAACATTTGTGTGCAAGTATATTTTTTGAATAATGACTTATTTTCTTCTAGGTAGATATTCAGTAGCGGGATTGCTGAATCAAATGGTGATTCTACTTTTAGTTCTTTAAGGAATCTCTACACTGTTTTCTATAGTGGCTGTGTTAGCGTACATTCCCACTATCAGTGTAGAAGTGTTCCCTGTTGACTGCATCCACACCAACATTTACTGTTTTTTTCATTTTTTGATTATGGCCATTCCTGCAGGAGTATGGTGATATCACATTGTGGTTTTGATTTGCATTCCCTGATCATTAGTGATGTTGAGCATTTTTTCATATGTTTGTTGGCCATTTGTATATCTTCTTTTGATAATTGTCTGTTCTTGTCCTTAGCTCACTTTTTGATGGGATTGTTTGCTTTTTCCTTAATGATTTGTTTGAGTTCATTGTAGATTCTGGATATTAGTCCTTTGTCAGATGCACAGATTGTGAAGATTTTCTCTCACTCTGTGAGTTGTCTGCTTACTCTGCTGACTGATCCTTTTGCCGTGCAAAAGCTCTTTAGTTTAATTAGGTCCCAGCTATTTATCTTTGTTTTTACTGGCATTTGCTTTTGGGTTCTTTGTCATGAAATCCTTGCCTAAGCCAATGTCTAGAAGGGTTTTTTCAATGTTATCTTCTAGAAATTTTATAGTTTCAGGTCTTGGGTTTAAGTCCTTAATCCATCTTGAGTTGATTTTTGTATAAGGTGAGAGACGAGGTGTCAGTTTCATTCTCCTACATGTGGCTAGCCAATTATCCTAGCACCATTTGTTGAAAAGGGTGTCCTTTCCCCACTTTACGTTTTTGTTTGCTTTGTTAAAGATCAGTTTGTTGTAAGTATTTGGGTTTATTTCTGGGTTCTCTATTCTGTTCTATTGGTTTATAGGCGTATTTTTATATCAGTACCATGCTGTTTTGGTGACTATGGCCTTATAGTATAGTTTGGAATTAGGTAGTGTGATGCCTCTAGATTTGTTCTTTTTGCTTCATACTGGGATTTTTGATCTCCAGGTGATGACGTCCATGAGGGACATTCACAGTTAGTTTTGACTTCAAGTGCTGAGACTGAAACAAATCATGTTCTTGTTCTGATGGTTTATGCAGTCTGTCTGGAGAAATTGGGTTTCCTTCTATCTTCCCTGGAATTCTTTCCTGATTCTTCAACATTTTTTGAAATTCTCTATGGGAAATGGTGGAGGCTTTTAATTGTAATACTTTTGGGTAATACTGTAGGGGGAGGCTGTAGGTAAAAGAGCAGTGAGAAATTATGGCTTTGCCATTGAATCACTGTGTATCTTTGGGTAAGTCACATGTCTTTCTGAAACCCAATTTACTCATTTTTAAATTTAGGATAATACCTTTCTTACTAACCTAAGAAGATCATTGGGCAAAGCACATAAAATAATGGATTTGGAAGGGATTGTGATGACATAGCTAATAACTGTTTGTCAGCTTGTTTCCTCTCCTCCTGTGTCCTGGGCTTCTTCATCAGGAAATGAGTCTGTAACAGAGGACTGCTTGCACTTTTTGTAATCTTGCAAACTCTAATATAATAAGCAGAGGCATTACCTCATTGCAGCCAACCATACCTGCTGTCCAACAGCAATTACTCAAAACTAGTTCCACTTCTCCCTCTGTTGCCTTTCAATCCCTCATCACATCTTTCTCTCATTCCCCCCATCCTTAGCCACAAAGCCTAATTCCCAGGGGCCCAGCTCAGGGCACTTTCTTCCCAAGCCCTAACATTCCAGAGTAAGCACCTGCAATTTACGATCTCTGCTCCCTTGCTGCACAAAACACATAGCACAAAATACATATGTATCAAGAGGGGAATTGTGGTGGAGTAAAAAATGAGCATTATATTAAGAATCAAATAACTGGGCTCTGATCTGGCCAGTGTACCTCACTAGCCCTTCACCCTTGAGTAAATCACTTCCTCTCCATATTCCCCATCTGTAAAGTGATGGAGAGGGAGTAGTTTAGCATTGTGTGGTAGAAAAGTACTGGCCTAGGCATCTGCAGATCAGGTTTCTGGTTCTGATGTTGATTCTTCCTAACTTACTCTGTGACTTGAAGAAAATCACTTCCTCCTTTACTGGGCCAAATTCTCCCATATGTAAAACCAGAAGGTTGGATTAAATGATTCATTAAGTTCTCTACCCATCTGGAAATTGAATAATTCTATGCATTGGGTTTCATTAAACAAGCTTGAATTTGACTACCTGCTCTGTGTTAGGCACTGTTTGACGATGGTTGTGAAAGGGCTCATGGCTGAGACCCTGAGACACTTGGTACCTCTGCTACTTGTTCCTGTGAGTGTCTAAAGTTGGCAATGTGGTGATGATTGCAAACAGCCAGTTTCTGCACTTCCCCTGCTTTGGGTCCTCCAGCCTCCTTCCCTGTCCTCTACACCACCATGTATAACTTTAAGCAATGGTGATGAATCACGGAGAAATTTCTGAAACATATTCCACCATCTGCCTGCTGGAGACATTCACAGTGCTGTCATCGAGATGCAGTGTGGTCTCTAGCCAACCCAATAGAGAAACAGGCCAGAAAGCAATGGCAGATTAATGGAGTTGGGAGGGAAGTGGTTGATTTTTGACAGAGGGGTCTGTGAAAACCATTTGTGAGCTGACCTGAGAAACTAGATCTGGAAAGACTCTCAGCATCTTGATTACAAGAATACTTGTTCCAAAAGGGACCTTGAAAGGTCCTTACAGCTTTATGTTCCTGCTGCAAGGTAGGGAGTGCCTGATCCTGATCTATTTCAGAACTTTGAGAAGCATTTTGAATTATAACCAGCAAAGGACAAGGAAGCTTTTCTTTATAGCCAGTCCAGAGTTAACCTCTACTGGTTGGAAAGTTGCCTCCCATTTCGATTGTGGGAAAAGTGACTGATCAGTGCTCTCTCAATGACAGGTATAGGGTATGGGACTAGACACTCCTTATTTTATTCTATCCATTTTAACCTGGCTGATGTATCCCAGTTGAAAAGCCTACATCAACACACTGGTGGATATTTTATCAAAGTCAAATGGGACCATCCTGTAGCTCCATGGCAAGCTCTCTTTCCCTCTTACCATTTATAGTAGGGGCAGGTCCTGTTAAGTTGTCTTCCTTCTCCTTCACTCACTGAAAACAACTTTGTTGCTGATCCTCTTCAGTTATTACCTCTTTCCAAGCTACCAGGCCAGCTAGTCCATTCAGCTGGAAGCCAGGACAGCAGGCTTGTTTTCATTTAGACTCCTTTCCTGCCACTTGTGCCACGATGTATGTCAAGAGTTAAAAGCTGTCTGATCACTGTATTTGAGTTGGCAGAGCAGACCCTAACTCAGTTATCTGGTTCCTCCACTGTGGCCTGAAGACCATAGAACTCTAAATCAGGCAGAAGGAAGGGGAGGTGGGAAAAGTACTGAAAACCAAAAGCCCACAGAGATCCAAATGGTCCTCGAGAGAATAATCTTACCCAGAAGCAAGGACCAAGTGGCACAAAACTGAGCCCCAGGACTGGCCAACCAGATGAAAAATAGGCCAGTGGAGCCTACATGGTAACTTATTGCATTTGGTGCTAGGACCCAACTCATCTCCACATCTCTGCAGAGAAACCTGAGACCATGAGGAGCAGCCTGACCATGGTGGGAACCCTCTGGGCCTTCCTGTCCCTTGTTACTGCTGTGGCCAGTTCTACCAGTTACTTCCTACCTTACTGGCTCTTTGGATCCCAGCTGGGGAAGCCAGTGTCATTCAGCACATTCCGGAGGTGCAACTACCCTGTGCGGGGAGAGGGACACAGTCTGATCATGGTGGAAGAATGTGGGCGTTATGCCAGCTTCAATGCCATCCCAAGCCTGGCCTGGCAGATGTGCACGGTGGTGACAGGTGCTGGCTGTGCTCTGCTGCTCCTGGTGGCACTGGCTGCTGTCCTGGGTTGCTGCATGGAGGAGCTCATCTCCAGAACGATGGGACGTTGCATGGGAGCAGCGCAGTTCGTTGGAGGTAAGACTGTGCTTCTGGAATTTGGTAGGTTGGGTAGCTTTGGGGCAGGGAGGAGTTGGGAGCATAGCCCTATGGGGCAATCCATTCTCACCCCCTTCACTTTGTCCAACTCTAAGGCTATGAACGAGGTCTCCTTTAAAATACTTAGTCTAGGACTTCATAAAGTGCAATCAATATGAGAGTTTTATTCATAGCAAATTTGGCTAGTAGGCAGAGTTGATATCTGTTGTTTACCCTCTATTTTTGTCACTTTCATCTGCCTGCAGGTTGCCCATTTAAAAACATCTATTAATATGTCTGCCTTCCACAGGCAGCAATGTACACTCTAGTATTACTGCTCCAATATAAACTTAATCTCTAGGAGCTCTACTCTCTGGTAGTTAACTCAGAGAACAGTGATCTGATAAACACATACACACAGTTGCAAATTACTAACAGTTCTCACCAAAGAAATACACCTCTAATCGTGAAGTGCTAGGTACCAAACTGTAGATGACTGCTTATTTGGACCACACATGAGGCTAGCTCACTCTGGCAGCTATTAGCAGTCTACCCAGATTTCTTGTGACCTTGACCCACCTTACTTGTCTTTTCCCTCATTCAGGCTCCCACTAACTTTAGTGCAGGGAACCTGAGATGCTGGCAGTGTGGATTGGCTAGAAAAGATCAAAATGCAAAAATGGCAGACGTCAGGCAGACAATGGGAGCTGTATAATTTGAACTGTCTGAGAAGAAAAAACAAATTTAGAAAGACAGGAAAGTGTATATGAATATTCGAGTATTTTGCAAAACCTAGATTGGGCACTGGGAAAAAGTGCTGGTAGAATCTACTGCTGAAGTTTGTTGTTGTTACAGAGTTTTAGAATATCATCCAATTCATTATCATTATTTTCTCCATTAGCATGACAGTGTGGGTCACTAGAGCCAGGAAACTTGGATTTCACTTCTGTTTTCTTCACCAAGTTGCTCTGTGACTATAGTGAGTAAATGACATGACCTTTTCTACGCTTCACTTCCTTTGAATTTGTCCTCTGGTGATATAGCCCAGATCTGATTTTTCTTTCTTCTGTCCAACGATTGCATTCAGGTGGCCTTGGAATGAGATGGCAGTGATGAGCTAAGACAGTGGTTCTCAATGGGGACTGCTTTTGCATGCCCCTCCCCCTGGAAGACATTTGGTAATGTCTGGCGACATTTTAAATTATCACAACTTGTGGAGGGTTCTACTGACATCCAGTGGGTGAAGGTGAGGGATGCTGATGAGCATCTACAATGTACAAGATGAGGACAACACTCGCCCTACAACAACAAAGAAGTATCTAGCCAAAATGTCAATAGTTCCAAGTTTGAGAAATCCTGGGCTAGGCTCCCATGGTTTCCTGGCCTGATTATGAAAAGCATCAGATTCTTTTTGTTGTACCAATTAAGGTGATGCTTTCTGGTTTCCTCTTTTCTCAGACAAGCTATAAAAGTTTTAAATCTGAATTAGCATTCTAGCTTCCTTCATTTCTGATTTTTCCCACCGTTTAGCCACCAGCAGCTTTTTAGCCACATTGGAATGTACAATTAGGTTAGTTTCTTCCCTTTGAATACCGTAATGCTAAACCAGTTGCTAAGGCTGATCTAAGCCAATTATCTTAGCTCGCTTTGGAAGCTCCATGGGTATTATAAATAGGTCTTAGGCTTACCTTTCACTTTTATTTTTAAACATGCTATAATTAACTCAGCACTGCTATGAACACATTATTTCAGGAAGTGACACTTGGCTGGTAGGGCAGAAGGGTCATCCTTGCGATTCATATTTATAGCCCTGGAGCCCAGTTCTGTGCCTGGCACAAAGCAGATGTTCAGTAACTGTAGAAAGAATGAATGCATGAGTAAGGCAATATCTAGCATATGTTGGGATAAACTGATTATGTGAGGGCTGGGATAGTTCACATCCTTTCCTCTTTTTCCAGGCTTCCATGCAGGACTGTTAGCACCCTGAACTCTTTTCTCTTCTGACAAAAGAGTGACAGTTTAGCCTCACTTGCATTTCTAAAAGTTTCCAGCAGAGTGAGGAAGGGCTAACTGGCAGGAATCAGAAAACCTAGCAACAGCTTTCATCAGATTCCACACATTAAAGTGACTCCCATACCCCCAGCTTGCTTCCTCTTCTGGGCTTGACTGAGACTTTCACAAAGCATTCATAGTTCTCCATATGATGCATTTCAGTTGATTTCACTTAGTAGATACAGAAACTCAAAGGAAATTGTTGATGGGGGATGTGGGAAGGTAGTGGAGATTTGGATATTCACAGGTTAGGTGGGACAGAACTTTGAGTGGTAGGTGTCATATAAAGGAAATAAAAACATGAACATCATTTTAGTCTCACATGATTCTGCCATTCTAAATCCACATGAGCTTGCACATAGGAACACAGTCACAGCGTTCACATCTAGAGGCGTGTCTTTAAAGCTCAAGAAGAAAATGCCATTAGGCAGTAGTCCTAGAAAGGTTCAAGACCCAGGATGTGCTACTAGGTTTATCCCTGGGTAGGGGATTGATACTGGATCAGATCGCTAGACCTCCACAGCTCCCCATCTGTAACACCAGCCAATTAAGAGCCATTCTTCCCTCCTTTCTAGAAACTAGTGGCTGTCAAGGTTATATTAGATGTTAAAGAATGGTGAGGGTTGCTTGGATGTATTTACTAGAAGCCCTTTGGCATATGACCGTGACCTAAGGATCTTTGGAGATGTTCAGCCTGACCCTCTGAGACAGGCTTTGCCAGTGGAAGGAAACTAAGGCTGGGCAGCATTTTGGGCCCCATGGATAGAAGACACAAGATGAAGAGTTTGGGGGATTAAGTTCAAACTCGTTCAGTTTAGGGGACTTGATTTCGTTGCTTCAGGCCTGGCTACTTCTCGGCAGCTAGTGCATTAACTGAAATACACTGGGGGAGGAGTCAGTTTGTTTCAGGTCTGGTTTCTCTCTGCCAGACCCCAAACCACTGAAGAGATGGAGTATCCATTAAGAACTACCCCCTCTCCCTGCCTGACTCTTGTTCCCCAGTTTGGCGGCTGCCCACAGAGATGAGTGGTGGGAAGTGGGAGAGACAGGAAGAAATAAAGAGCTGCTGGCCTGACTCACACTCAGCAAGGTGACCTGATGGGGCCCATGGGGCCCATTTGCTCCACCTGTAGCTGATCCAGCTGGACAAGCCTAGGGTCCAGAGAGCCTTCCACTGGGACCTCCATGCGCTGCTCCAACCAATGAAGGAAACACCTGGCCAGGAGATTATTTCAACCCTGGGGATGCTGAGATTTCTAACCAGCTGGCCCCTAGTCTCTGAGAACATGGCCATTATTCACATTCCCCTGTGTATACATATGCAAGATGATTATGAGATCCTATATCTTCAGTGAGAGCTAAACAAAGTACAAATAGGTGAGTAGAAAATATAAGGAACTTCTGGCAGGAAAACAATGTAAGATCTTGGATCAGGTTACTCATGGGAGGCCAGGAATCTTTCTGGACCAAGGAATGTATCAGAATCACCTTGGGTGCTTAAAAAATATGAGCTTTCCAACTCTCTAGTCTCATTTCCCATTCTGATATACACAACAACGGGTGTAAGGCTGCACATTTAGCCAAATCTCCCCAGTTACTTAGATGTGTATGTGTGTTCCCTTTCCCCAACTCAAGGGAAGATCACCACCTTGGACATTTTTGTTGTTGTTGTTAAGAGAACAGCATTCAACACATCAGTGCTTTTCTCCATGTAAGGTCCTAATATTACGTGCTTCACACTGAATAAAAGTTGCCATTGGAGACATCACTGAGAACTTGATTTCAAGAAGGGTGCCATGTTTCTGAAATTCATTGTCTTCTCTGGAAACCATTTATTTATTGGAAAGTCCTTCAAAGTTTCACAAGAAATCATTTTATTTATCCTTACCATGCTGAGCAAGGATTACAAAAGTGATTTTCTGTTTGGGAAGTGGTATTCAAGGAAGTTAACCCACTAGCGAAGACTCATGTAGCAAATTGGGGCAGAGCTGAGAATATGGTCCAGGGCTCCTGACTCTCAGTCCTGTGCTTTATACACTGATGCTCTTGATTTTTTCTTTTCTCAGTTGGAAAAGAAATGCTATCACAGTGTTTTTCAGAGTGGTCCATGAATCACTCGGATTAAGCATTGCCTGGAGTTCTCGTTATTACAGATTCCTTGGTGCTACAGACAGGGCCTGCTAAAGTGCATATTACACAACCTGTCAGGCTCATATATTTTTGAAAACATATTATGAAATATTTCAGATGTACTCACTATTCCATGTAAGAAATAGAATATTAGCAATATAGCTGAAGCCTCTTTCATACCCTGATCACATTCCCTTGTCCCCACTGGAAAGGTATCAACTGTCTGGGAATTGTTATTTATCATTCACTATCATGATTCCAGTATACACTAAAATTTGAGAAACTCTGCTCAGCCTTGTTTATTGTGTTGCTTCTTTCTGTAATTCCCTTTTCTTGTATCCCTGCCTATAAATATCTAGCTACCACTCAAAGGCCAGGTCCAATGCAGCCTTTCTGTGAAGCCTTCCCTGATCTACTTTTGACATGTTTAGCAGCTGTGAGCTATCCTGTAACTCTGAGAGGAATATGGGGTAAAATAAATGGGGGAGGTAAGTGGAGGAATTCTCTAGGAAGGGAAAGCTGAGATATAGTTGAAAGTCAGGCTTGTAAATTTTCCACTGGGTTATGTTTGAGTCAAAGTTGCTATAATAACAAATTAACCCATACTAGGCTTTTTCTCAGGGCAACAAGTCCAAGCTACCTAATAATTATGTTTGGAAAGGAAGATTGGCAGCTATGAAAAGATAAGGAGAGTGAGAACGAGAGCAGGAAGTTTAACAAAATGGCTGCCTACTCAACAGTTGCACTTGTAAATAGTGGAGGGGTGTGCAAAGGAGGTTGGTAATACTCAATGAGGAGGCTATCCCTGCCAGAAGACAAAGATTAGGCATCTACCTATTTGTGAATGTATAGTTGGGAGAAGATTATATAGCAGCTGGGATGTGGGTAAACAGTAATGCTGGGAACAGGGGAAAGTAGAGGGCAGCTGTAGTGTGGCTGGAGGAAGGGTTCCAAGTCCTGTCTCAGATTTTGCATCAGAGGGTTTGTATTGGTGTCATGGTATATGACACCAATTTTCATGGTATATGACACCAATACAAACCCTCTGGTGCAAAAGCTGAATAAAGTGTCCAATTCCATCCCTCTGCTCAGTCAGCTCAGTAAATTCAAGCCATGGCAATCATGTTGAGGAGAACATTTAGTATGTTTTGTGGTAGGGGATTCTTAGGGAGGGGAGCAGTTGAGGAAGGGAAACAAGATGGCAGCACTATTGGACATCTGCCCATGTGTAGTAGGGGAGTAAAGACAGTAACACACTCTAAAGGCTTTCTTTTCCTTCCTAGAGGCACGTGAGACTAGGAAAGTTCCCAGCTAAGCATATGCAGTTGAAACAGACTTCTCCAAGGGACATATGTGGTTGGAGGGGAAGTCAAACTGGGAGTTAGCAATGACACAGAAGAGAAGTGAAAGCCAGGGCTGCAGTTCATATGCGGCAGGGCTGTGATTTAAGCAAGTTTTCTCTGCCACCAGAATGTCTGCTCTTAACATTTTTAGTGGTGTTTTTCTTAAGTGTTGGTACCAGGACAAGATAGCTCCACATCACAGGGTGCTTTTAAAATGTGTATTCCTGGGCTGCAGTTACTAAATCAAATACCTGGGGCTGAAGTCCAAGAACGTACATTTTTAATGAACCTCTATTCTTCCAGAAGGTGGCAGGGACTGACACTTGTAAATGACTTCCCTGTTGCTACTTGAATCTTCACAATCCCAAATTAATGAGAACTGCTGGGGACAAATATAATTGAGAATGAATTATCTATGAATCCATTTTTATTTTTAATGTGTTCCCAGGGGCATCTTTCTCCAGCTATGATAAAATGTAATGGAATCAGCTGTCATTTATAAGTCAAATATCTCTATGAAGTATTTTTACAACCTAATGTGCTCACCTGGCTAAAAGGCAGGATGGAGGGCTGGGGAAGATGGCAGGGGTGGGAGGGCAGGTTGGACAGAGCATGGAGCTACATGCACTAAAGGTGAACACATGCTTTGCAGAGATTCCTGGTCTTTCAACAGGTACCTCTGCAAAATTGCAAGATAACTCCAACCAGGCAACTTTTGAATCAAGCCCTGTTCAGGTTTTGAGTTTTTAGCTGTGAGGAAGAAATTAGCATGGAGAATACAGGTAGAAACTGGGAGAGAAGCCATGGGGAGAGGCAGCTGTATAAGAATAATAAATCTTCGTTGAGCACTTTCTATGTATGAGACACTTTGTGTATATTAATCTTATTAATTATTGGAACAGCTTCATAAAATTCAGTCAGCCCTCCATATCTGTAGGTTCTGCATCCACAGATTCAACCAACCATGGCTGAAATATATTTTTTAAAATCCAACAAATATACAACTATTTACATAGCATTTACATTGCATTAGGTATTATAAATAATCTAGAGATGATTTAAAATATACAAGAAGATATTCTAGGTTATATGCAGGCACTACATCATTTCTTATAAGGGATTTGAACATTTGCTGATTTTGGTATCTGCAGGGATCTTGGAACCAATACCCTGTGAATACCAAAAGACAAGTGTATTGTTATTATTCCCATTTTATAGATGAGGCAAATGAGGCACAGAGAAATTAAGTGACTTGCCTAAACTCACACAGCTTCCACATGGCAGAGCTGGAATTTGAATTTAGGTCTAGTTCTGCAGTCTGACCACAGAACCCATTGTTTTAAGCCACCATGTTGTGCTGTCACTCTCAATCTAATGCCTAGAAAATTCCTAGTGCCTGCTAAGGATATTGTTGCCAAGAGGTAATCATCCTGGACACGTCTCTAGAAGGACAGAACCTCTAAGTGTTGATGATCTCTGATCAGTGAAAACAAGTATTGCTAGTTACTAGCTATGTGACCTTGGGTAAATCATTTTCCCTTTCTGCGTCTCAACATTTACATCGGTAACAAGGAGAGATTAAGGTAGGTTATCTCCAAAAGACTTTTTCTTTCTAAGTTTTTTTTTTCTGACTCTATCAGGTGTCTGGGGTGATTTCCCAACCCTGACATGGAAGTCCCTTCAGAGGGGACTTTCCCCTTGGGCAATGTGGGCAAAGGAAGCTGTCTGTTATATAGGCTGTGCATACTCTGAAACATGCATTTATCAAATACTTATTATCTACCATGTGCCAAGGATACAGAATTGAAGATAAGTATGTCTCCTGCCTTCAAGGAATACACACTCTAGTGAGGGAAGCAGATGATAAACTTTTGTAAAGAATATATATTACAGACTATTTTAGTCACCGGAGTAAGCACTGGGTGCTATGGGAACAGCAAGGAGGAGCATGTAACTTATCCTGGGGGCTGGGGATAGCGAGGGAAGACTTCCTGGAGAAGGAAATCCTTGATCTGAGCTCCTCAGTATCGTAAGATCTGAGAAGCAGGGGTCTGAAGAAGACGGAAGGTTCCCTCTACTGTGCCAAGAAAGGCACTTGGCCAGCTCTAGTTTCTGCTTGAGAAGGCAGAGTTTGTGCCAGTCCCAGGGATCTGAATGTGAAGGTTAGAAAATAGAGCTGGTGTTCTTTTATAAACTTGTGTTCTTTTCTTTCTAGTCTGTGTGGGAAAACTCAATCTTTATTAAATTTTTCCTCAAAGGGTATATAGTGGCAGCAGGAAAAGGCTTAGGTTTCATTTGTACTTTTGTCCTTAATCCAATGTGCATACTCTGGGCGACCTCTTCATATCCTAGGATTTCAGTTTATCTGTGGAAAAACAGGGGGTGTTGTTGTATTGCCATTGGATGAATTCCAGGGCCTAGAAAGGTCTTTGAGTAACCAGTTTCACTTCCTGTGATACCAGGAGACAGATAAGAATGCTTTCTAATTTTGAGCATTGCACTGAAGAGAATTTCTAACCTTAATTGGTCATCGTTTTAGTTTCTAAAACCAGATTCACTGGCAGTAAATTCTCCCTATTTTCTTATTGAAATCCTTCTTGCTATTCTTCTAAGGACCTTCTCTTCTCCTATGGCCTCAATGAGCACTGAGAAAAGCTGGTTGCCATGGGGCAGCCAAGCTTGGAGGTCTTCCAAAAGGATTCATCTGAAGGCAACGTGAGTTTCTTAGAGCGTATATGGACTCTTCCTCAGTGAGGAAAGAGAAGTGAAGATGAAACTGGCAGTCCCTAGAGCAGCCTGCTTTTCACTGTCCAGTTAAGGCCCAGAGCTCTGGAACTGATAAATATGCTATTCATTCACTATTGATCAAGCAGCTGCTTTGTGACGGTTCTGTGCTGTGTGTTACTTTCTGCATCCAGATTCATGGCAGGTGTCCCTCCCATGACCATTAGTGTGGCACCCAAGTATGGCATGCTTGTAAATAAGCTCTTTTGGTTGCAAGTAGTAGAAACTCACTTGAGTTCCCTCAGTGAAAGGGGAATTTATTATAACATAAGGAAAGTAGAATTGGAAAGCCATCAGGAAGTCCTGGCTTCTCTTTTTTCTAGCTGTTTCATTGACAGTATGGAGTTTTTCCCACGGTATGTCTGCTTCATGTCACTATTCTCTGTTCTCTCCCTCTACCAAAGAGTTTGCTCAGCTTATCCAGAATTGATATCTACTCTTAACTTTGAATTGAACTTGGCTTTAGCTTGACACAGACTTGATTCTACCTTCTGGTGTTGTAGGAGGTGTTTTTAACTTCTGCATTATCTGTTAACTAGCTCAGCATCTTTATGATCTTTTTCCCTCCATTTTGAAACAGAGTAGTCAAGTGCAGTAGTAGGAAGGGGTAAGAGTAGAACAAGAAGTTCAATCTATAACTGACTGTGAACAATCAATTGAGATAACTCACTACCTTCAGACCAGTCATCTTTATGTTTCTCAATTAAAAATTCCAGAGACAAGAATCTAGCCCAGCTCATCTCTTCATACCAGGCTACAATGTCACCCATCACTGGCCAGCCAATGAATTTGTTTTAGTTGTGAGATGTCAGTACTTGTGTCCAGAGGCAGGGTAAGAGCCATAGGTTATAAAATGTGAAAACCTATGCAGCAAGAAAAAGTTGCAAGCAACGTAGTTGCCTTTAGAAGGCTGTGTTGGCAAGCAGACCCAGATTTGTATCTCTGCTTGGAAGAATAAGATTATCACTAAGGTAAAACAGAATTTCCCTATAATGACTAAATGACCCAAATAAAAGGGCCTTAATCCTTTTATTTAGGGTAAGGGGTCATGGTGCAAGGTATATCGAAACCAAAGAAGGGAGGAATGCTTGGTATAAAGCTGGAATAATTTATCAGGAGAGGAGTGTGGTTTCCTGCTTGTTGGTCCAGCAGCTGACTTCAAGCTACAGAAATCATTACATATTTTCAGGTAGTAGGGACCTACCTGATATTTAGAAACAGCTGGATTTGGGGAAAGAGTACTAATGTTTACATTGTTATTCTCTGTAAACCAGACCAAGGCAAAAGAGGTTGGGAAAGCCAGCCTAGGCTTGTAAGTCATTGACAAAATTATTTTGACTGTAAAAAGTACATTGGACTGTCTCATTTTTAAACTTTTTAAAATTTATGAGTTGTCCCCTCTGCTACCTATTATACCCCACTACCTATGACATAGCCAAAAAAAATAAATAAAATAAAAATCATGTTGAGTTGGTACTTTCATAGAAATTTGCGGTAAAAGGGGAAGTTTAAGCTCAGTTGAGGAGACAAAATTTGAGCTGAGCTAATCTAAAGGGAATGTTGGGGTGACAGAAGATGTTACATTTTTTCTATCTGTGTATATACTTTCTTTCTAGGGCTGCTGATAAGCTCAGGCTGTGCCTTATACCCTTTAGGATGGAATAGCCCGGAGATAATGCAAACATGTGGGAATGTCTCCAATCAATTTCAGTTAGGTAAGGCGGCCTGGGCAGATGGCAATGATGGTTCATGGGAAATCTATTTTCCAAAGTGCTTTATCACTTGGAGGGGACTCTGCTACTGGTACTTGTCTGAATCTCTCTTACTGTGTTAGCTTATGGGAAGTGGTGGCTTAACTCACAAGAGTTAGATATAAATTCCCCTTCTTTAACTATCTCTCCATACCATTTACGCACTTTTGCCCATAGACCTTTGACCAGTTTAGGGAAACCCTATCTTCAGAGGGATTTAAAATGCTTGGAGACTAATGATCTGCCATCTTCCGAATAAATCCTAGTTCCTATTAGTGTTTCCCTCTAGGCACCGTTTTCCAAATGTAAATCAATAGTTTCTTGTCAGTCTTCACTGAAGATGTAACATGAGGTTATTTAGTTTACCTGAAGCATGAGGAACCTAGATAAATATTCAAAATTGTTTCTAACAGCAAGAGCCATTAAATATTAGAGTAGATGACAGAAGTAGCCCAGAACCATTCTCTGGTTGCCAGTTCTCATCGAGAATGGCTCAGTTTCACTACTGTGAGTTAGTAATAGATTAGACTCTAATTGGAAGAAGACTTCAAAAATATTCCCCTACCCTATCATGATGAAAGAGAGTAGGAGAGGGAATGTCTAGATTTCCTTGGGTATTCTCCATTTTACAAAAGGATTTGGGAACAAGGCCATCCAACCACATATAGCTTGTACTCCAATACTTCCCTTTCTCTCTGTGGCCTCAGATTGTTTTTTGAGTCTTGCTTGACTCATTTTTGAGAAAGTAGTTACCTATGCAAACATAACATGAGGGATGGTGTAATAAGTGTGGATGCTCAAATGTCCAGCGTTCTTCACTCAGGTCAAGGCTGACTGGTAAATTTAATATTTCCGCCATAGATAAAGAAATGAGTAAATACTAGGGGCAGGGGCTGAAGAAAGGGAAGCAAGCCACTAGTCCTGCTAGCTGGGGTAAAAGCTAAAGATTGAGCACATTTTCCTACTTGGTTGTGGGACTGATTCTACTTTTTGAAAATGACAGTTTTGTTGATATATAATTCACATACCATAAAATGTACCTCATTAATGTGTATAATTAGTGGGTTTTACTGTAGTCATAACGTTGTATAACCATCACTACTATCCAATTCCAGAACTTTAATTTTTTGGGGGGATGGATGGGATGGAGCCTCCCTCGATCACCCAGGCTGGAGTGCAGTGGCATGATCTCAGGTCACCACAACCTCTACCTCTCAGGTTCAAGCAATTCTCCTGACTCTGCCTCCCAAGTAGCTGGGACTACAGGCCCGCGTCAGCATGCCCAACTAATTGTATTTTTAGTAGAGACAGAGTGTGTGTGTGGGGGTTCCGGCCATGGCTCAAACTGCTGACCTTAGGTGATCCGCCCACCTTTGTCGCCCAAAGTATTGGAATTACAGGCACGAGCTACTGCACCTGACCATCCTTTGCTTATTTTTAACTGAGTTATTTGTTATTGGTGTTGTCATTGTTGTTGAGCTGTAAGAGTATTTTATGTATTCTTGTAAGCCCCTTTTTGGATATATGATTTTTAAATATTTTCTCCCATTCCGTAGGTTGTCTTTTCACTTTCTTGATGACATTATTTGAAGTACAAAAGTGATTTTGATGAAATCTAATTTATCTATTTTTCTTTTTCTCTTTTTTGCATATGTTTTAGGTGTCACATCTAAGAGTACATTGATAAGTCCAAGGTCATAAAGATTTACCCCTAGGTTTTTCTCTAAGAGTTTTATAATTTTAGCTCTTATAGTTGGGTCTTTGTTCTGTTTTGAGTTAATTTTGAAAGTGGTATGAGGTATAAGTCTATATTCATTCTTTTGCATGTGAATATCCAGTTGTTATAGCACCATTTCTTGAAAAGCCTATTATTTCCCCTCATTGAATGGTCTTGGTAGCCTTGTTGAAAAATCAATTGTCTGTAAATGTAAGGGTTTATATTTGGATTCTTCATTCTATTCCATTGATATATATTGGTATTCCTATGCCAGTACCACACTGTCTTAATTATCATAGCTTTGTAGTAAGTTCTGAACTCAGAAATATGAGGCTTCCTTCTCTTTTAATAGTGTTTTGACTATTCTGATTATTTTGTATTTCCATGTGAATTTTAGATTTATCTTGTCAATTTCTACACAAAAGCCAGCTAACACTTTGATAGGAATTGTGTTGAATCTGTAGATTAGTTTGGGGAGTACTGCTCTCTTAATAATATGAAGTTTTCCAATCCATGCATATGAGATGACTTTTCATTTAATTAGGTTAATTTCAATTCCTTTGAATGATGTTTTGTCATTTTTAGTGTAGAACATTTTCACTTATTCAGATAATTTTATTCATAAGGATTTTTATCTTTTTTAATAAATAAAGCAAGCCTATTAACAGAGAATTGTTTTATACTTTTATCTTATTCTATTTTATTTAAGATTCCTTATTTTTATTATATAGAAATACAGATGGTCCCCCAACCCACTATGGTTTGACTTATGAATTTTTAACTTTGCAATGGTGAAAAACTGATACACATTTAGTAAAAATTGTACTTCAAAAACCCATACCCTACAGCATACTGTGTTGCCAGATGGTTTTGCTGAACTGTAACCCTCTAATTGTTCTGAGCACCTTTAGGGTAGGCTAGGTGAAGCTATTCCATTCAGTGAGTTAGGCGTATTAAATACATTTTTAACTTACAATATTTTGAAGTTATGATGAGTTTTTTGGGATATAACCCCACTGTAAATTGAGGAGTATATGTGCAAATGATTTTTGCATGTTGGCCTTGTATCCTGCAACCTTGCTGAACTCCTTTATTAATTCTAATAATTTTTAAGTGTATTCCTTAAAATTTTCTAGATACAACATCATGTTATCTGAGAATAAAGACAGTTTTACTTCTTCCTTTCCAATCTGGATGTCTTTTGCTTATTTTCCTTGCCTAATTGCCCTTGTAAGAACTTCCAGGACAATGTTGAACAGAACTTGTGAGAATGGAGATTCTTATCACTGGTGTTAGTGGTAAAATATCCAGTTTTTTTTTTTTTTATCATTAAGCATTTATGTTAGCTATGTTTTGTTCATAGACGGATGACCTTTGTTAGGTTGAAGAAGTTCCCTTCTATTCCTAGTTTGCTGATTGTGTTCATGATAAAAGGGTGTTAGATTTAATCTAATGCCCTTTCTTCATTTACTGAGATGATCATGTAATTTTTGTCTTTTATCCTTTAAATATGGTACATTTCATTGATTGATTTTCATATGTTAAACCAACCTTGAGTTTCTTGGATAAATCACAGTTGGTCATGGTGTATAATGCATTCTATATGTTGCTGGATTTAGTTTTCTACCATTTTGCTAGGGGTTTTGGTATCTATATTTATTAGGGATATTGACCTGTACATTTCTTTCTTGTGATATATTTATTGACTTTTGGTATTAAGGCAATATTGGCTTTACAGAATGAGTTATTATGATTCTATTTTGATTAAGGTAAAATAGCAAAGTAAAAAATTGGATATGTGATTTGCATGGAGTTTACCAACCTTGTTTTCTGCCCTAATCACCACCTAACGACCTAGTTCATAAATGGGTGGTTCTGGGCTGGGTACAGTGGCTCATGCTTGTAATCCCAGCACTTTTGGGAGCTGAGATGGGTGGATCACTTCAGCCCAGGAGTTCCAGACCAGCCTGGGAAACATGGTTAGAGCTTCACTTTACAAAATATAAAAATAATGAGCTGGGCATGGTGTTATGCACCTGTAGTCCCAGCTACTTGGGAAGGGAGATACGCAGAGCCAAAAAAAAAAAAAAAAAAAAAAGACATGGTCCCTACCAGAGGAGCAAACTTCACCCTGACATCGTTCAGAGAGATGAAGAAGGTAGGGAGGAGAATAGAGGCAGGCATTATCAACCTGTCAGAGTATGTAAAAAGGATTTATCACTCTGGTACTCTGATAGGCTTTTTGCAGCCTCCAGTATGAACAGATCACTCATGTCTTCAAGCCATCTTTTTCTAGGTTTTCATTCAAGTTATCCTAAAACATCCACACTACTTTTTAGTCCTAATTTGAATGATCAAAGATACAACTTATATTAAGGCACTGATCTTGATGTCTGCATTGGATTAAATATAGCCACAAATTTCTTGATATTCTTCCCATAGAGAAGCTGGGTCTATCTCCAATTCCTGTTTCCCAAATCTTCACTGGCCTATAGCTGCTTTAAGTTAATCTAATTAAATCTAGTTAGAGCAATAGACTTAATACTCTAATAAGATTCATTATAGAAGATAAACAGAGTATGACAGAAGTGACATGAAGCTTATTCTAGGCCTATGCTCTAAATAACTTGCAGTTTTCATCTTGGTTTCTTGGAGCTCTGAGTCATCATATAAAAAGTTTGACTATCCTAGAGAGACCACATGGTAATTCCAAGAGATACTTAAAGACCGAAAAGTTCAGCTAGTATAGCAATTCCTACCAAGGCACTAGACGTGCAAGTGAAGTTGTTCTGAACCCTTCATACCGGTTAACTGAATAGCACTCAATGACACCGGTTAATGCCATTTGAAGTAGAAAAATTGTCCACCTGAGCTCTGAACAAATTGTGTTCCACAGAACCATGAGATATAATAAAATGTTTTTTTAAGCTGCTGTGCTCTTAGGTAGTTTGTCATACAGCAATGGATAACCAGAAAAATGCCAAACCAAAAGTATATTTCAGATCATTATTTTTAATAAAAATAATTCATGTAAGTGACAAAATAAAACAATACATATATAAAGGTTTAAAACTTAAAATCAGTCTTTTTTCTGGCCTCAATCCCATTCCCCAAAGTGAACATTAAGTTCCTTTTATATTCTTCAGAATTGTTAATAAATATAAAATATTTTTTCCAATTGAGATTATATTATATAATTCTCTATCTATCTAGCTATACTGTTCTGCACCATGGGTTTTGTACTTATTCATATCTCTTGAAAAGCTATCAATGTTTATAGATCTTCCTTCTACATTTTAAGTGTGCCATGTTTTTCTGTTGTAGGGATAACATAATAACATTCTCTGTGAGGGCACAAATTTTGGTCTGTGTTGTTTACTGCTGTCTCCCCAGTGCCTGCTTAAACAGTTCCAAGTAGTACTGAATATTTGTTGAATGATTGAATCATATAATTATTAATCACTTCTTTATGCACATTTAGGTGGCTTCCAGTTTTTGGCTTTTCCAAAACATATTTCAGAGAATAATTTTATGTATATGTCTTAGCATACTAGCTTAACTGTAGGACAAACTCCTAGGACTGCAATGATTGAGTTAATGGTTACTTTAAATTTTCAGAAGACATTGATGAGTTAAATGCACTATAGAGAGACTGTACTAATTATTCTCCAACCCATAGTATGAGTTTGCCTGATATCCTGTAGCCTTCTCAGTTTTGGGGATTGTCAACATTCTAGTTTCTTCTACTTTGGTATTTTCTTTTAATATGCATTTCAATAATTATGAAAAGGATTAAATAGCATTTCATTTTTATTGCTGATTTCAAATAATATTTCGACTCCAGCAACTTTAAAAGGTAACAGTGTGTAATTTACAGTTACAAATCTTAAAAAAATTCTTAACTTTTATCCATTTATTCTAAGTCTACTTTGATTTCAAACCCTGATTAGAATGTTCCTGCTATTTGCCTTGCTGTGTTTTAGCTTGGAGTCAAAGCCCTTTCTAGCAGATAATCGCCAACTCCCAGGCAAGCTTGCCATCTAAGAACCTCATCCCGCTTCTCTTGGAGAGAACAGTTTTCAGCATATGCCATCTTCCTTTAGCAACCTGAAAAGAAAAGAAATAGAAAGGGAGAGGGCAGAGAGTGCGAGACCCACTTTATCGTTTCCATTCATTTGCTCCTCTTTTTCTTTTTTCTGTGCATGGGATTGAGTAGAATAAAAACCATATTAACAATAATTAATATGTCTTTGAGCATTTACTATAGCCCATGCATTATTTTACTTAACCCTTGATGACAGGAAGAGAGAGAATAACTGAAGGAGCAAAATTCTTGAGAAGGTGATTATTAACTTGCCCAAGGGAACAGAGCTTGTAATTGGCAGAACCAGGATTTAAATCCAAGCCTGGGAGTCTCCATTGCCCTAGCTCTCAACCACTACTTAGGTGCTATAATCATTATGTAATAATAATTGCTATCATTTATTGAATCCTTGCATAGGCATCATATTAATTAAATTTTAGAATTATGTGATATTTCAAATGTTTTAAAAGATATGGAGTAATACAGTGAACATCCATATACCTATCACTAATTAAATAGCTACTTAAAGTTACGTAGCTTTCCTAATTTCACTCACTCAGCTGGTAGAGAAGCAGAGCTGAGATTTGAATTCCAGCTTAGAAAATAAAACTGTGTCAATATGTTTGAATCTCTGTATATCCTGCTCAATTACATCTCTGTGCCTCTCCAACATAAGTAACTACAATCCAGAATTTCCAGGTCTTAAAAATGTTGTATACACTCATGGTGATTGTGCTATGAACTTTAAATTCATTACCATATTGGTTTCTTAAAACAATTCTGTGAGGTTGATTTCATCTACTGATATTATCCTGAGAGGAAGAATAAGACTCTCATATCTCTGCACTGAAAGCACAAAGCCCTTGTTGCCAGTTTGAATGAGGCAGTTCCGTCCTTTATGCTGCTTGGTATATTTAGCTATGTGCGGCATATTTTATACAGAATCATAGAACATCCAAACAAAATAGATTTTAGCTATCATTTGGGTTTGGCTTGTTCTTTATTATCCTTTATCTTCAATGTCACCACCTCAAAGTTCCCCACCATCATACATTTCTATCACAGCATCTTTTTGGTGACTTTTGTAGCACTAATCACAATCTATAATTATTAGATTTGCTTATTTGATTACCTGTGTTCCCTATTAGAATGTAAGCTTCATGTTGGCAGAGACCTTGTGTGTCCTTTTTCATCTTCAACAGAGGCTTATTGAGCAAATAAATTGAATCCAACCTCCTCAATGTAAAGACAGGGAACATGAGGCCTGGAAAGGAACTTGGCAAGATCACACACTGTAGGTTTTCTGACTCGCAGGCAGGCACTGTGCTGTGAGGGACAGGAACTTCGGTAGTTATAAAAATAATGGTAGATGTCCTCATGGTGCCTAATTAGTGTTGATAAATGATATGAAGGAAGAGACAGGGTTTGGTGAGAGAATTCTAGAGGAGCATCTGACTTAAATTGGACGAGAAATAGGGAAGGCCTCTCTAAGAAGGTGAGATTTCAGAAGAAACCTGAAGGGTGGGTAGGCTTAACCAAGTGAACTACAGAAAGAAGAGAGTTCCACACAAAGGAGGTAGAATGCTATAAAGGTTCTAACGTGGGAAAGCACGTGTTGTATTTGGGAACTACTCTAAGGCCAGTTTTGCTGAAGCAAAAGAGTCAGTAATGCGAAGAGTAAATAGATGATCTCAGAGATATAAGCCGTAGTCAGAATTTAAAGGGCTTTGTAATTTATCCTAACTGTAATGAGAAACCATTGCAGGGTTTGAAGAAGGGGAGAGATAGGATATGATTTCTATTCTAGGAAGTTTCCTCTGGCAGTGTTATAGAGAATGGCTATGGGGATGGTGACGAGAGTGGAAGCAGGAGGCCAGTCAGGATGCTGAGCCATAGTCTAGGCAAAGACATGAGGGTAGCAAAGGTGACAGTGAGGCTGGGGAGAGTATACTGTTTCTAAATATATTTTAAAGGCGTAGTCAATTGTACAGGTGATGGATGTGATATGGGTATGGAAGAGATGTCCGAAATTGGGGAAGACTGGAGGAGAAGCAACTCTGGCTGGGATTGGGAAAAGAGAAGAAAACTCATAGGTTTTGGAGATACCTGTGTGAGAAATCCAAGTGGAGATGTCAAACAAGCAGTCTGGAGCTCAGTGAGGGATCTGACCTTGAGTTTAGAAACTGGGAGTTCTTAGTACATAGATGATATTTAAAGTAATGGGAAATAGGCACTGTCATTATCTTCATCTTATGATGAGGGTGATAAGTTTACGGAAAGGTAAAGAGACTTACTTATCCAAGGTGAATTTAGGGAGAAAGACTTAAGTGAAAAGAGAAGAGAGCCTAGCCTAAGTAATGGGAAATTATTTACATATAAAGATTGGAAAATAACAGCAAACTCCTTTTTGGCACTCACTATACATACACGAGCTCATTACACCTTAGCCACAATCTAAAAGAAAGATATTATTAGCCTTATTTACAGAAAGGGAAATTGAGGTTAAGAGAGATTAAGTGACTTGCCTAAGGTCATTCAGCTGTGGAGTGGCAGATAGAAGTCTGATCTAAGCAACACTATAAGTTTCTGCAATGATGGAAATATTCTCTGTGTTTCTGTCTAATGTGTTGCTAGTCACATGTTGAACAATTAAAATATGGCTAATGGGACTGAGGGACTGAATTATTACTTCTAATTTTATTAAATATCTAATTTTATTAATCTAATTTAATTTTATTACTTTAAGTGTAATAGGCACAATGTGACTAGTGGCTACCATATTGGACAGCATGACTTGAGAGAGACTGTGCTCTTAGTTGCTTCTCTGTAGAGAAACCTACTAAGGAGGCTCAAAGGAGTAGCCAGAGAAACATAAAAAATAAAATCAAGAATATGGGTGTCACAGCAGCCAAGAGAAAAAGAATATGTCAAAAAAAAAAGGTGAAATCAACAATGTTTAATACTGCTGCATTAAACTTGATGAGGACAGAGAAGTGACCATTGGAGTCAGCCAGACAAAGGTGACCTAGAAGAGAAGTTTTAGAATTACAGATACTGGTAGTATTGTGAGATGAGGAAAATGAAAGAAATGTATGTTTATAGTCCTTTAAAACAATTTTGCTTTGAAGGAGAGCAGAGAAAGTGAGCATTAACTGGAGGATAATGTGGGATAAAGGTCTTTTCTAAGATGTCCAAATACTTGAAGACTGATGGGAATGATCCTGTAGTGGAGAGAGAATGATGTAAAACAGCAAAGTTTCTGAGAAACTAAGGGTGCAATGAAGAGAAAATTTTTTTCTATTATGTTATTAAAAAATCTAAGTAAGAGCCCTGAACAGAGATTTCAAGTGATTTCTTAATATACTTATCTCAACTTTGATGAGATTTTCAAAATCCCCTTAAATCCATACACTACTAGAAAATTATTTCATATCCAATGGCATATAGACAGGGGACACCCAAATAGGTCCCACTGAAAACTTAGAGAAGCTATGTACTTTTCTTTTTTTCACAAAAAATAGATGTTTGTTCCACAAATGAAAAAAGGGATGTTAGAAGACATGTTCAGCAACATAAAAGGGCTCCTTGATTACTCTGCTCAATGAGAATAAAAGGATTCATGAATATACATATTATGGAAAAATTTCAGAACATTAAAGATAAACAGAATACCTTAAAAACTTGTAGAGTAGAAAAAAGTTCTAAAAAACAAAATACATATAAAAACCAAAATCATTCTGGAATAATAAATTTTATCAAAGCCAATGGATGCTAGATGAAAAAGGTAGAATCTTTTTAAAATTTTATATGCAGAAAAACTCTCACTCAAGTAAAATAATATCATGAAGATTTTCAACATGCAATGCCACATAACATTTATCTCTCATGAATTTTTCATAGGGGAATATTGGAAGATACATTACAGTCAAAGGAGAGAATAAATTTCAAAAGAGGAAGGCAAGGAATCCAGGAAACAATGACTACAAGTCTGCAAATCTTTGAAGAATAGCCCAAATGAAGCCTCTATAACACATCAGAAGGCAATTGTTCCCAACTGGAGGAGGCTTGTAGCCTTCAGTGTAAAGGTTACTAAGGAAAAGGGAGTCTTGAAGAAGGAGAAATTCTGACTGAAAGGTTAGGATAATTTGTGAATAGGAAAATGTCAAATGACAGATAAAAAGAAAATTAGAAATGCCCAGGTAAACAAACATGCAATAAAAATATATAAGGAAGTCATGGTCTAAATATAAAGCAAATTAAAATTAAGTATGCTTTAGAACAATTGGGAGCTAAAATAAGAAGAATACATTTTAATTTTAAATATGGGTTCATTTATATTAAATTAGCTCAAGAAAATAACACTTTACATCTAACAAATGAGAAACATCTTAATAGAGAATTTGGTCCCTTGTTTAACAATATTTACTACTTTCTATCATTGAAAGCACTATTTATTGGTAATAAAGTCAATCTACTGTCAAGGTATGGGGCACTAGGTTGTGATTGCAAGATAAAAATAATGTTTCAACTTATACCTTCTATACCTAACACAGCGTCCATAATAACTGTGAATCCTCGTTAATATTTGAAGAAAAAAATAAATACATAAATTTCTTTTTTCTAATGTTGCATTTTTTTTTATTTTACAGAAGAAAATGGTGGAAGATAAAATAATTTAAGAAGTGCTATTTTGTCTAGCATAGGGGAAAAGAGAACACAGCTTTG
The DNA here is from genome assembly GCA_963573385.1 of Cacajao melanocephalus. Taxonomy (NCBI): domain Eukaryota; kingdom Metazoa; phylum Chordata; class Mammalia; order Primates; family Pitheciidae; genus Cacajao; species Cacajao melanocephalus. Next base: position 1,058 of record CAUYLG010064281.1, on the reverse strand, counting down.
TGAGTTTTTAATGACCAGTCTATTAAGGTAGAAGTCAAACTATTCCTATGTTAAAGCTTTAGTTTAACTAACCAAAATGAAATGATCAGGAAACAGATTTCTTTTTATCTGATTCTCATGCTGTTATTTTACTTTACTCTTTAGTTCTGAAGAAGAGGACATAAAAATCTTGAATTTCACTCCTGTTGCTCAGTTACAATGTTCAGAGAAATGTGGCATTTTAACCATAATTTTGGTAAACTTGGTTATTTTTGTATGGCCATCTGTCCCTAAACTACATTATTAAGAACTTTTTTAAAAAAGTATACTTTTAAGTTTTGGGATACATTTGCAGAATGTGCAGGTTTGTTACATAGGTATACATGGGCCATGGTGGTTTGCTGCACCCATCAACCCGTCATCTACATTAGGTATTTCCCCTAATGCTATCCCACCCCTATCCCCCACCCCACAACAGGCCCTGGTATGCGATGTTCCGCTCCCTGTGTCCATGTGTTCTCATTGTTCAACACCCACTTATGAGTGAGATCATGTGGTGTTTGGTTTTCTGTTCCTGTGTTACTTTGCTGAGAATTATGGTTTCCAGCTTCATCCATGTTCCTGCAAAGGACATTAACTCATCCTTTTTAATGGCTGCATAGTATTCCATGGTATATATGTGCCACATTTTTTTTATCCAGTCTATCAATGATGGGCATTTGGGTTGGTTCCAAGTCTTTGCTATTGTAAATAGTGCTGCAAAAAACATACGTGTGCATTTGTCTTTATAGGAGAATGATTTATAATCCTTTGGGATATACACAGTAATGGGATTGCTAGGTCAAATGGTATTTCTATTTCTAGGTCCTTGAGGAATCACCACACTGTCTTCCACAATGGTTGAACTAATTTACACTCCCATTAACAGTGTAAAAGCTTTCCTATTTCTCCACATCCTCTCCAGCATCTGTTGTTTCCAGACTTTTTAATGATTGCCATTCTAACTGGCATGAGATGGTATCTCATTGTGGTTTTGATTTGCATTTCTCTAATGACCAGTGATGATGAGCTTTTTTTCA
>CAUYLG010064280.1:0-21374 GCA_963573385.1 Cacajao melanocephalus | reverse complement strand
GTGGGGAGAGATAGCATGGGAAGAAATGCCTGATATAGGTGAAGGGGAGGAAAGCAGCAAATCACACTGCCACGTGTGTACCTATGCAACAATCTTGCATGTTCTTCACATGTACCCCCAAACCTAAAATACAATAAAAATTTTTTAAAAAATTAGCTACATTAAAATGTAGGCTTAAAAGATTTCATCTGTATACACACTGTAAAACTGCTATAATTTTGAAAAGTTTATTTATGTATGTTTAATCCAATTTCAGTAAACTATTTATAAAACAGTGTAAATTCTATGCTCTGCCAATTTAAAAAAAACACAATTCTAGTTCACATTTTTATTACTATAAAAAAATCTATATTTTGAAAGTAAATTGAACAGTAGGCCGAGATAAACATCCAAATTTGTATGATTTAAAATTTTTATAATTTAATTTAAAACCACATTATAATTTTACACACATGTGAGTAGGATTTTTGTTTTTAATGAATCACTCTCTCAACTATGGACAGTTACCTGTAGTGTATAATGGCAAATATATTTGGAAATCATCAGCCTAGTATGTAAAAATACAGAAGCCAATGAATAAAATAATTACCAAAAAAAGGAATTATTAACTGTACAGATAAAAGTTACTCCATGTGACAAAGAATCACCTATATTTTCATCCTGTGCTTTTCATTGCACAGTTGCCTGTGGAAAATGGCTATATTAATGGAAATAGAAAGCTATAAATAATAAGAAATAGTAAACATACCTTCACACCACTAAAACAACACAGTTACAATCATGATCTTTTAAGAATGACTAATAGAGCAATTTTTGTTAAGTAATCAACAAATGAAAGCATTAACAGTCAGTCATTGTCCTCCAGCAAAATTTCCAGTTAAGATTCCAGCTGGCAGCTCTAAAAAGCAATTAAGGTTTCCCCTTTACAGTAATTCATTCTAATTTGAAAAAGACGTTTCAAAAGGCTATCATAGAATTTCTATGTTACAGAGAGAGTAGTGTAAAAAAGCACTATCCTCGCAGTGCACCTGGATGTTACTTGCTTATAGTTTTCTTGACACTGCATTTGAAAAGATAAACTGGATATCAAACAAGTACAGTAAGTTTAATATATTCAACTATGTTTAAACTGAATGCACATAATTTCCTGCCTATATATTCAAATTCAGATACCCAAGCCAGAAACTTGGTAGTAATATTACAAGACTTCTAAGTAATAAAATCAATAATAGAAGAAGTGACTGCCATGAAGTGACTTACCAGAAATAAATGACACAATATTTGGAACATCAAATAAGGACATTTCCACCTATTCTACTTCCAATGATTCTATTCCTAACCTTTATATGCAATAGTTGTGGCAGAAATTGGAAATAAGATTTTCATGTCAATTCAAACGTTCCCATTGAAAAGCTGTCTATTTATTTGTGCTAAATTATTTTACCTTCTCATGTTTTAATTTTCTCATTTGCATACTGCAAAAACAATACTAAATTTTTAAGGTTAATTTGAAACATTGATAAGCCACCTAGTACAAAGCCTGATACCTAGCAAATGTTCATGAAACACAGGCAATTTTTCTTATTATTACCACCTAGGCATTCTAGCCTGAACTGTGGTAGCCATAGTTACAGAAATTTATAGTGCAGTAAGAGTACATAGATATAATCAATGTGTTACCTGTCAGCCTCAGGTGTGAGGAAAATGTAGTTTGACTACAGATAGGGTACTCATTTTGTGACATAATTGCATAGTACATAATAAGAGGCACCCAGAGGAAGTCCTTCTTTATTAGCCTAAGGTAGGTGGAAAGGCACAAATTTAAATTCATGTGGAAATACTGTTTGGAATGGAGTATTTGTTTTGTGATGAAATTATGTATTTATGACAGTTGACTTTTTAAGTTCCTGAAGTGCAATCTTTATTGGATGCTGTAGTATATTTTATCATTCTAATATTGAAAAAAATTGTACAATCTTAAAATATATGGGCCAACACTCTGTTATAAAATGGCAGCAACCATTTGTTGCTGTTTTCTTGATTTATTTTTTCCAGGTTTGGTTTGAAACACCTAAAAGTTTCTAACAGTATACAGAGGTCAAAGAAATTAAGAAATTTTACTTAATGTATGGTGTACTTAGGTTACATTAGCTTTTTCTGATAAGTCCAGATATCGTTGATAAAAACAGAAGATAGGGAAATTCTGGGCACAAGAGGGATGGTCCCTAGTGAGGGCCCTACCTTCAAACTGAAAAGCCTGAGATCATGGACCAAAATGAGAACTTACATACCTGTTTTACAGTCAAATGTTGAATTTTTCAAAATCATCTTGGCCCAACTCTCACCCATCCTGCACCCAGAAAAAAACCTGGACTCAGCCTGCAGAGAGAGGAGAAGAAGCTGGACACTACAGACTACAGTTGGGTGTCAGAGAGAAGGGGCTTGACTTCAGAGGGACAGCTTCACATTAAAGCTTCAGAGGGGAGTCTGGACAGGAAGATTATCTTCATGCTCTGTTCCCATTTTATCTCCCCTTCCCACTGAGAGCCACTTTCATCAGCAATAAAATTTCCTACATTTACCGTCTTGAATTTATTTGTGTAACCTCATTTCTCCTGAATGCTGGACAAGAACTTCAGTGCCAAAAGTATGGAAACAAAAGGCTGTCTGATGATTAATACTGACTGTCAACTTGATTGGACTGAAGAATAAAAAGAATTAGTCCTGGGTGTGTCTGAGAGGGTGTTGCCAAAGGAAACTGGTATTTGAGTCAGTGGGCTGGGAAATGCAGACCCACCCTTAATCTGGGTGGGCACCATTTAATAAGCTGCCAGCAGGACTAGCATATACGAAGGAAGAGAAATGAAAAAAGAGAGTTTGTCCTAGCCTACCTGCTTATATTTGCCTATGGATGCTTCCAGCCCTTTAGGAATCCAAGTTCTTCAGTTTTGGAACTCACATGGACTCTCCTTACTCCTGAGACTGCACACGGCCTATTGTGGAACCTTGTGATCATGTTAATTAAGACTTAATATACTTCCCTTTATATATATATATATATTCCATTAGTTCTCTCCCAATAGAGAACCCTGACTAATACAGATTTTTGTACCAGGAGTGGTTCTACAGGTAAAGAATATTAAGAATGAAGTCCCTTCATTGGTTTTAGGGTTTCTAGAGCTATCTGCTTAATAAGATTAGACCTCAAAAATGCTAAGGACTCTACTTCTAATTGTATAGAGAACACTGATACTCCTTGGCATGAACTGTTTAGAGAGTTATGCGAAATTAATGCATCTGAAACTCCTGATTCATCACCCATAAAAGGCACAGAGTTTAGTGACTCTGTACATAATACTTTTTACCATAAGTGGAGAACTAAGCACAATCATGAAACTGGTTGGCAGATCCTAAGTTCAGTGGAGAAAGTAATGAAAAAAATGATGAACTCAGGAATTCGATCTCCTGGCTTCGAAAGCAGATACTGAGCATGAAATCTGCCAAGATTGCCCTGAGTGAGAGTCTTATCTCCTGTGGGGAAAGTGCTGAAATTGTGGAGAAACAGACACAAACTCTTATCATGCAAGTGGCTCACCTGCACAGACTCTGTAGACCAGGTGTCTACAATTATAGTGAGGGCATTGAATAGAAAAGAATGTGACCCTGCAACTTAGAATGGGGACATGCGAAAGGACCATGATGAAGCTGGGGACACTGAATTAGTAAACTCTGATGAATGTTTTTTCCAGAAGAAACAGCTGTAACATCCCCATTAGAGGCAACATCCCTTCCACAACCCAGGCTGACACCAGCTGATCCAACTTTCACTTAGGTGATAAACCCTGTGCTACCTGAGGAAACAGTGAAGGCCTCCCTTCAGGCAGTTTCCAGGCAAGACAATGTTAATTCTCCAAAGGAGCCACTCCCAACAGCCCTGTTTGCCTCTGAAACTATAATTAGACTAAAGTTCCAGCAGGCCCCTACAGGTGAGGTTGAGAATGTAACCTATGAGGAGGTGTACTACATGCAAAAAGAAACACTTGACTTTTCAAATTTATGTAGACAGAAATCTGGAGAACACGCATGGGAATGGATATCAAGGGTGTAGGATACTAGTTGAAGGAATATTGAGTTGGATGACGCTGAATTTATTAATTTGGGGCAACTAAGTAGAGACTCTGCATTTAATGTTGCAGCTCAGAGAGTTAAAAACAAGTTCTGATAGTTTATTTACTTGGTTAGCTGAAATACAGATTAAAAGATGGCCCATGGTAAGAAACCTAAAATAATTTTTCTACATCTTTCTAAAGAACTATGAAATGGCCCATTGTGAACATGCTTAAAGTGCCTAATCTCCCTGTGTTTAATGTAGAGGAAGGCATCCAAAGGCTTAATAAGATTGGGATGTTGGAGTGGTTTAGTCACTTTAGACCTACTCATTCCAGCTGGGAGGGTACAGAAAATATACCATTTACCAACGCCTTGTGAAATAGATTTGTTAGGGCAGCACCTGCACCTTTGAGCCCTGTAATTATTATTCTCTGTATGTCAGATCTAACATTGGGAACCACAGTAACTCAACTGTAAAATTTAAATACAATGAAATTAGTCCTGCCATGGCAAGTGCCATGTGACAACACTCAACCATCAAAGGTAAGGTTGGTGTAGCTACATTAATGGACAGCAGAGGCAAAGCAGCAGTCAGAATAATATGACTTGTGTAGAGCTCAGATATTACCTAATTAACCATCTTTCCTGCAAGTGAAAGTGATAGGAAGCCTATTGCATTCCTGCTTAATTTATATAAACAGAAAACATCTGGGTCAAAATGAAAGAAGATTAATTTCAAATATAAAAAAACAGAATGACAGCCCCTCAATCAATTTCCAGACTTCAGCCAGTTAACAGACCCAGAACACCTTGAATCAAGGGAAGGCCAGGTTCCCTCGAGGAAAAAACACACTACATTACCAACAATTTATGCAGTGAATCCTTCCCGAAGGAGAATTCTGACCTTTTACAAGGATAACTGTGCTTTGGAGACAGGGAAATTACCAGACATTTTGGACACCAATGGACACTCACTGTGTGATGATGTAATGCTCACCAGAAGCAATTTGCCTTCACCTGGCAAGGCCACCAATATATCTTTACATTCCTATCTCAGGGGTATATCAACTCTCCGCTTTGTGTCATCTTATTCAGAGAGATCTTGATCAAATGTGCTTCTGCATGATATTACATTTACCCATAACATTTATTACATTATGTTGATTGGATCCAATGAGCAAGAAGTAGCAAACACGCTAGATTTATTTGTGAGACATTTGTAATGCAGGAGATGGGGAAAAATCCAACTAAAATTGACAGACCTTGTACCTCAGTAAAATTTGTAGGGGTCCAGTAGTGTGGGGCTTCTGGAGATATTCCTGGAAATGCGAAGAATAACTTGCTTCATCTGGCCCCTCCTAAAACCAAGAAAGAGGCACAATGCGGCCAGGAGCACTGGCTCCTGCCTGTAATCACAGCACTTTGGGAGGCAGAGGAGGACAGATCAGGAGATCAGGATATCTAGACCATTCTGGTCATCATAATAAATCCCATCTCTACTAAAATGCAAAAAAAAAAAAATTGCCCAGTTGTGGTGGTACATGCCTGCAGTCCCAGCTACATGGGAAGTTGAGGAAGGGGAATCACTTCAACCCAGGAGACAGAGATCACAGCTGAGATCATGACACTGCACTCCACTCTAACAACAGAGGGAGACTACGTCTCAAAAAGAAAAGAAAAGAAAGAGGCACAATGCCTAATGAGCTTATTAGAATTTTCAAGGCAACACATTGCTAATTTGGGTGTGTTACTCTTGCCCATTTATCGAGTGACCTGGAAGGCTGCGAGTTTTGAGTGGAGTCCAGAACAGAAGAAGGCTCTGCAACCAATCCAGGTTTCTGTGCAAGCTTCTCTGCCACTTGAGCCATGCGAACCAAAAGACACAGTGATGGTTGAGGAGTCAGTGGCAGATGGGGAGGCTTTGGCAGGCCACCATAGGAGAAGCAAATAAAGACCTGCAGGATTTTTTGAGCTTTTGGCAGGTCCTCATAGATGAATCACAATGGAGACCTCTAGGATTTTGTAGCATGGCGCTGCCATCCTCTGAAGATAACTACTCTCTTACTGAGAAACAGATCTTGCCCTGTTACTGGGCTTTAGTGGAAACAGAATGTTTGATTATGGGTCATGAAGTCACCAGGTAGCCAGAACTGCCTATCATGTACTGGAAGCTTTCTGACTCATCAAGTCATAAAGTGAGGTGTGCAGAGTAGCATTCCATCATCAAATGGAAGTGGTATATACATAATCGGGCTACAGCAGGTCCTGAAGGTACAAGTAACTTACATGAGGAAGTGGCTGAAATGCCCATGGTCTCCACTCTTCGACACTGCCTTCTCTGTCTCAACAAGCACCGATAGTGCCATGCAGAGCCCCTGTGATAAGTTGACAGAGGAAGAGAAGACTAGGACCTGGTTTACAAATACTTCTGCATAATATGCAGGAACCACCCAAAAGTAGACAGCTGCAGCACTAAAACCTCTTTCGCCGACATCCCTAAATGACAGCAGTAAAGGGAAATCTTCTCAGTGGCCAGAATGCTGAGCAGCACACCTGATTATAAACTTTGCAAGGAAGGAGAAATGCCCATATATGAGAATATATACTGATTTTTTTGTTGTCGCCAATAGTTTCACTGCATTGTCAGGGATTTGGAAGAAAGATGATAGGAAATTAGGTATCAAAGAAATCTGTAGAAGAGGTATGTGGACAGACCTCTCTGAGTAGTAAAAGACTGTAAAAATATTTGTACCCCACTTGAGTTCTCAAAACTGGGTAACTTCAGCAGAGGAGGATTTTAAAGATCAACTGAATAGAATGACCTGTTCCATAGACAACACTCAGCCTCTTTCCTATGCCACGACTGGCATCACCCAATGGACTGGTGAACAAAGTGTCCATTTAGCCAGTAATGGAGGTGACGCATGGGCTCAGCAATGTGGACTTCCACTAACAAAAGTTGACCTGGCTATGATCACTGCTGAGTGACCAATTTACCAGCAGCAGAGACCAACAATGAGAGCTTGATATGGCACCATTTGTCAGGGTGATAAGCCAGCTACCTGTTGGCAGGTTGATTATATGGAACATCTTCTATCATGGAAATGGCAGAGGTTTGTCTTCACTGGAATAGACACTTACTCCAGATATGGGTTTGCCTATCCTGCATGCAATGCTTCTGCCAAGACTAACATCCCTGGACTCATGGAATGCCTTATCCACTGTCATGGAGTTCCAGGCAGAATTGCCTCTGACCAAGACATTCACTTTACAGATAAAAAAGTATGTCAATGGGCTCATGTTAAGGAAATTCACTAGTCTTACAATGTTAGCCATCATTTTGAAGCAGCTACATTGAAAAAAATGGTGGAATGGTATTTTGAAGTGATAATTACAATACCAAAGCAACTTGGTGGCAATACTTCACAAGCGTGGGTCAAAGTTCTACAAAAGGCTATGTATGCTCTCAATCAGCATCCAATGTATGGCACTGTTTCTCCCATAGCCAGAATTAGAGGTCCACGTATCAAGGGTTGGAAGTGGAAGTGACACCATTCACCATTGTGTCTAGTGATCTGCTAGCAAAATTTTTACTTTCTCTTTCCTCCACATTACATTCTGCTGACATAGAGGTCTTAGGAGTTACAGAGGAGGGTATGGTGATTGATTCACACTATCAAGATGAAATGAGTCTACTATTCCACAAGGCAGGTGAGAAAGAGTATGTATGGAACAGAGAAAATTCACTGGGGCATCTATTAGTATCACCATACCCTATGATTAGAGTCAATGAGAAATTACAATATCTTGATTGAAGAAGGATGACAAATAAATCAGATCTTTCGAGAATGAAGGTTTGGGTCACTCCACAAAGAAGAAAACTGTGACCTGCTGAGGTGCTTGCTAAAGGCAAACAGAATATAGAATGGGTAGAAGAAGACAGTCATCAATACCAGCTACGACCAAATGAACAGCTACAGAACCAAGGACTGTAATTGTCATGAGTATTGCCTCCTTTTATTCAAAATACGTTTGTGCATGTATACACTTGTGCCAAGAAAAATCTTCATTTTATTTCTCTTATCATGTGACATAAGATTTATTGACTTCATATCAAGATTTAAATATTTTTATGTAACAGTAATTGGGTTGGGAATTGGTATATTTCTGGTTGTATAAAGATACTTGTATTATGTATGACATAATTTTGACCTTATTATTGTCTTTATCTGAAGATTATGTGTAATCTCCAGGAGATGTATATGTGTTTAACTTGATAAACAGTACACTTATGATGATTAATACTGATTGTCACCATGATGGGATTGAAGGATGCAAAGTATTGATCCTGGGTGTGTCTGAGGGTGTCTTCAAATGAGATTAACATTTGAGTTAGTGGGCTGGGAAACAGACTCATGCTTAATCTGGGTGGGCACCATCTAATCAGCTGATAGCGCAGAGTATACAAAGAACGAAGAAAAACGGGAAAAGCCTCGAATTGCTTAGCCTTCCAGTCTCCATCTCTGCCCTGTGCTGGATGCTTTCTGCTCTCAAACACTGGATTCCAAATTCTTCAGTTTTGGAAGTCAGACTGTCTGCCTGTCCTTGCTCCTCAACCTGAAGACTGCTTATTGTGGGACCTTGTGATCATTTAAGACTTAATAAACTAATATATATATATATGTATATATAAATTATATTATATATATAATTATATATAATTATATTAGTTATATACATATATAATTAGTCGGGGTTCTCTAGAGGGATAGAACTGATTATATATATTAACATATGTAATTAGTTATATATTATATGTATTTTATATATATAATTATATAATAGATATATATAACTATTATATATATATATATATATATATATATATATATATATATATATAATCAGTTCTAACCCTGACTAATACAGGCTGTCATACTGACCCTCCGCTGAGCTGTTAACACTTAAGCTATCTGTAGATGGCTGAGCTAAAAGAGTACTACAATACTTATTCTGGAGTGTCAGGGGTCACAAGCTCCACCCTCAGAGGCTGTCTGGGAGCCGATACAAAGGTTGCCCCGGCCAATACCCTAAAATGCTCACCCTAGCTCTACACTGACTAACCTACATACTCCCCATCCTGTGAGTGGTGAAATACAGCAGATCCGAGTGAGTGGAGTTTGCCCCTGCTGGCACAAAAGCAGCCAGCTAGTTCCAGCACCTTTTACTTCCAGTTTCCCCCAACGAAGAGGTCAGGGAAATACCCTGCTTCATTTGGGGTCTGCCTGGGATTCGTCAAAAGTGTAAGTGAATGAAGATCTGTCGATCTCTCTCTTCTTCTCCTCAGAATAGTGTCTCACCTATGCCACCTACAAACTACAGGATGCAACCCTACCATCTCTTTCCTTAAAGTGAAAGGAATGCTGGCTCTATTTTCCTTTTTGAAGATCTAGCCATCATATGAGACAAAAATGAAGTTCTGCTTCAAATGAAGACATCTGCCTGAGGCCACTCCTCAGTATTGATGAAAGGCCCCAAGACTGAATCCAGTTCCTGACTGTTTCGTTAGGACATGGTCCACACTTCCTGACTTTTCTATGGTAATTTTCCTTTCTTCTTCCATGACTTGAAATGTGTCCTACCTATTCATTTATAATGTTAAGTGTTTTGACACAAACTGCATAAATATATCTAGAAACAATAAGAATTTGGCCCAGCTATCAGATACGCAATTCGGAACAAACAATACACTTTCTTTCTCTTCTTAGAGGTGCCATCCTGACCTCCACCAAAATAACTTCACTTACAGGCAGTGCAAGGCGAACACTCCTCACCCTCTCCCAACCCAGCAAGAGCACTTCAGCATGTTGGCAGCATGCATGTGCCAGGCTCAATGGCCACGCTAGGTGGGAGAGAACAGCAGCTGCTGCCAGTGACTAAGGGAAGTCTAAACAATCAGAGACACTATACAGCACCTGGCCAGTGTTTCTCACTTATAGTCCATTTCTACCACCGACCCATAGAGTACTTCCTCCCCTGGCCATGGGATTCAGCTTGGTATAAACCAGAGGAGGGATACAATGATTAAAGGAATTCATTTGCATAGAGCGAGAGGCTCTTCCACCATTTTTAAGCTGTTTTTCTCTCCTCTTTTTTTCTGTGCAAGAGAATACTTTTCCTACCTCATCACTCTGCTTACAATAGGGAAGTAACAGACGAACGACTCCAACCAGCAAATAACTGAAAATTTGGCAAGGCCTGTCAGAAAATTAATCTATATAAATCCATGCTAACCCTGAGACATCTTTTTATCCAAAACACAATTCTGCATTTTCAGCTGTCCCCCTAGAAAGGAAAACCAGATCTGAGGAATCCAAAGCCAGGCAACAAGCACTGGTATAAATGGGAAGGACTGATTCCTGCTGATGAACCTCCTGATTAACTAGCCCCTGCATAAGGAGGCCACTTTCCGTGACATAGATAAGACCCGGGGAACCCAAAGGCTGCCAACAATAGGGGGAATGGAGGCATAGGCACTCTCTGATTCTTGAGTGCAGGCCTCAATGGCACTGTAAGGTATCTGTCTAAGGTTGCCAGGTTTTGGGGATAAAAGAGACAAAAAATACTCTCCCCTGGAGAGTATCCTGAATGATTGGGACTACTTTGACACTCAGACTCTAGAGTAAAATCGCCTCATATTCCTTTGCAAAACGATTTGGGCAAATTATAACCTACAGGAAGGACTGGATTGACCTCAGGAAAAAATAATCCTGAAGTTGAACCCCTTTTCTCTAAATGTGAGGACCAATGGTGTGCAAGCTTTCTTTACCTTGCAGGGTAATTCAGACTTTTGCCGGCAGGATAGGAATGATCCAGCCCTCCTGCTTGCTATCTAAGGAGAGGCTGCAACTGTAATCCCAGAGAACTAAAGAAATACACCACCTCGCCATGAATGTACCTATGAAACAATCTTGCATGGTCTGCACATGTACCCCAGAATCTAAAGTACAATAAATAAAAAATTTAAAAAAGAAAAGAAAAGAAATAAACCCTACAGGCACCTCGAGGAGGGTGCCAGCTCTCCAGCCTTGCTTCTCTGAGTATACCTAATCCTTCCTATCCAGTTTGTCTCTCTTGCTTGACTCCTCCTAGAAATCCTCATATTAGACAAGCCTCAGTCTCCCTCTTAGCCCTCGAACAGATGTCTGGTGAATCTGGCACCAGAAAGGCCCAGGTCCCCGTTAATCAACAAAACTGAAAAAAAATTAAATGGGATCTTGGAAAGTTTTCAGATGACCCTGACAAATACTATAGAGGCTTTCCAGAATTTATCCCAGGTATTTGAACTCTCCTGAAAAGACATTATGTTACAAACAGAAGAAAAATGAATGAGATCTTGGAAAGTTTTCAGATGACCCTAACAAATACTATAGAGGCTTTCCAGAATTTATTCCAGGGATTTGAACTCTCCTGGAAAGACATTATGTTATTTTTGAATCAATAACACTGAGAAGCACATTGCTCTGCAACCGGCAGAGATTTGCGGATTAGCTGTGTATTAAATATAGTGTCAGGCAGAAAGTCAAACTTTATTCAGCTGTAAGAGAAGCAGTATCATTGGATCACCCTAAATGGGATCTCCATGATGAGATGGGAGAATGGAAGAGGAGATACTTTCAAGTGTGCATAATGGACAGCTTCTCTAGAACTACAACAAATCCTCTAAATTATACCAAGTTATCCATGATAGACCAGGGACTTGGGGCTTCAGGGGTCTTGGGCACCCCCACCTCCAGATGCTGCCATGGGGCTAGTACAGAATTCAGCCTTGCTGTCACTCCAAAGCACTCATCCCAGCTCCTTCACCCACACACCTACATATTTCCCTTCCCATGAGGGGTGGAACACAGCTGGTTGAATATCTGGAGTTTCCCACTGCCAGTGAAAATTCGGCTGGCTAGTTCCAGCACCCAAGCATTACAGTTCCCCCCGGTGAAGGGTTCACAGAAATATTCTGCTTCACCCTGGCCACATAACTCAAGCCTCATGACCACACTTTAACACTAAATCCACTAAATGTTTCACTATTGGTTTAGTTCAGAACTATAATTTTATTTAACAAATTTCACTGATACTTTTTTCATTAAACGAGAATTATAACAGGGATTTCTTGAATTAAAAGCAAATAGTTTTCAAGCAAAATTTTAGGAACTATGAAAAATAAATCACTTCCAGACATATTGAAACCGTAACCTAAAAAAATCTTATGAAGTTTTTGTCTAGTTTTGGGTTTTCCTGGAAGAAACTTCTGAGGGATATTTCACTAGAACGAACAATTTTGTTTACTTTGAACATGCAAAGTAATTTTATCCTGACACGATATATAGTTTCGTGTAAAGAACAGAAAAATAACAACATGTGTAATAGAGAGAAGCCTGAGGTCAAAGGTTAATTGCAGATTATCAGGCCCTCAGTAGTGAGGCCTCTGAGGCTAGCTGCACACAGAGTGTTCCTAGAGAGGCAGCTGGTATGTTAGTGGAAGAGTTAAAAAAATAATTTTTGCTTTTCAGTTATGTACGTCTCTGAAAAGACAATCCTCATCTATTCCTCAATTTTTTAATCTCAATTCCTTATTTTAATTTTTTGATAATAAAAGGTTTTCCTTTGTTTACTTTGTTGCCTAGCAGATAGGTGACAGAAGAGGAAATGAAACAAATGAAGGCTGTTGAGAGGGGAGAACACTGGTCATTTTTTTCCCTGATAATTTGTAAACCTAAAAATACCTGACTGAAAAATAAATTAAAGTTCAAAGGAATCTCAAATTATTGTTTTGAAGAGGTATCAACAAAAAACAGATCTATGTAAAATTTGGTAATATCAATTACGGAATACATATTCCTATCGTGTCTTTTGATAAGTTATATTCATTTTATCCTGGGAATTTTTTCAAACTATTCTTTCTAATATTGAAACAAGGATTATATTTATGTATATTTGGCTATTAAAATTATCTAGCAATATATTGAAAACTGGAAGTCTAAAATCTAACTAGAAAGAGAAGGGATATATTTTGTAGCTATTATTAGTCAGTCAGTTTGCACACAATACTTTCACTCTGTGAAGATTGTTACCAACATTTTAAAAATGAGAAAATTGAGGCTTAAAGACATAAAAAATAATATTAATGGAGCCTGCATCTGAGAGTCAATGTTGACCTAGTACTAAGTAATTAGTAGTACTCTTTTTGGCAAGGACAGACCTATGACATAATCCAGACTTTCTTCCTAACTACCTGAATGGCAGGGATGCTGTGATGCTCGATAATTGACTAAATCTCTCTAAATATTTTTCTTATCTAATAATCATGTGTTATGAGAACCACTTTGAGTTACTCTAAAGATATATGGTAATGCTGGCACAGTGCTCATAAATACTTATTATTTGAAAATAGCTATTATTGCCATACTATTATCGTTATTATTTCTAGGTCTGATTCCAATATTCTTCCCTTACGACTCTGATATTCAAATTGAGTTCCAGACTTTATGATTTGCTATTTTCATTTCTATATTCTACTAGATTACCATAAGATAGACTTGCTTCTTGAAATAACAGTAAATAAAAGCCTCTTTGACCATTCATTTTTAACAGGTAAATCTCATTCCCCTAATCTTCAGTAAGAACAGGAACAAAAGTGGTACTCTGATTTCAAATTATGAGCATAGTAACTATCATAACTGGAGCTGGGTAAACTTGTAAAACAAAATAAAAAGCTTTATAAACTTTTCCCTGTTCTCTGACATTCTTCCATTTAACTTTAAGTATATCTGCAGTTACATTTTACCTGCAGTTATATTTTCTAAAAGTCCTTATTTTCCTTTTAAAAGAAAATTAGTCATCGCTAAGTAACTGGACAATGTATTTTCTGGTGGCAGGAGCCAGACACAACCACACAAAAATTCTGAAAAATGATTTTAAAATAATGGCAATTAAAGAAACATGACAAATGCAATCCATAACACTGAATCATAAAATAATGTTGCTATAAAAGACAGTAATTTGAACAAAAAAGTTCAAATTTGGATATAAGTCAGATATTAAATAATTAGTATATATTAAAGTAAAATTTCTGAATTTGATAATTGTATTGTGATTATACAAAAGAATACACTTGTTCTTAGACATTTACACTGAAGAGCTTGGAGTGAAGGTGGAGACTTCTTGCAGCTTTCTCTAACATGGATTGTGCAAGAAAAAAAAGAAAATCATAACAAGAATATCTACAACGGTGTAGCTTCCAAGATCACTGAATAGGAACAGCACTAATCTGAAGGTCCCAGCGAAATCAATGCAGATGGCATTTTCAACTTAGCTACCCAGTTTATTTCACTGGGACTAACTGGATAATGGGTGCAGTCAACAGAGGGTGAGCAGAAGCAAGTTGGAGTGATGCCTCACATGGGAAGCACAATGTGATGGGGGATTTCTGTATACTAGACGAAGGAAACTGAGAGACTGTACCAGGAGAAATGGTGCATTTGGACCCAGACACTGAGGTTTTGCCAGGCTCATTACAACTGACACACTAAGATGTTCTCTCCGATACCTGGCTCAGCAGGTCCCACCTCCACGGAGCACAGCAAGGTAAAATCCACTGCCTTGAAATTCTCACTGCCACCATAGCAGTCTGAGGTTGACATTGGACAAGAGATGGGTGGGAGGAGGAGTATCCTCCATTGCTGAGGATTGAGC
This sequence comes from Cacajao melanocephalus, assembly GCA_963573385.1. Lineage (NCBI taxonomy): Eukaryota > Metazoa > Chordata > Mammalia > Primates > Pitheciidae > Cacajao > Cacajao melanocephalus. The sequence goes on along the minus strand of CAUYLG010064280.1, from coordinate 6,512 downwards.
AAGGAATTCCATGCTTAAAATGTAAACAAAGCTGCCCCGATGTTAAAACTGGGTGGATCCCACTACAGCTCCCTGGGACTGACCAACTCGGGAAAGTAGCCTAGATGGGTGCATATTCACAAAACATAAATGTCCCTGCCTGACAGCTCTAAAGAGAGCAGTGGTTCTAACATCACAGTGTTCAAGCTCTGTTAAGGGAGAGACTGTCTCCTCAAATTGTTCCCTGACCCTCCATGTATCCAGACTTGAAGACACCTCCCAGTAGGGGAGGACAAACACCTCACATAGAAGAGCTCTTGTTGCATCTAGTGGGTGCTCCTCTTGGATGAAGCTTCCAGATGTAGGAAAACACAACAATCTTTGTTCTGCAGCCCCTTCTGGTGACACCTAGGCAAACAGGGTCAGGAGTGAAACACAAGCAATCTCCAGCAGATCTACAGCAGAGGGATCTGACTGTTCGAAGAAAAACGAACAAACAGAAAATAATAGTATCAACATCACCAATATCAAAGACAAAAGGGTAGATAAATCCACAAAGATGGGAAGAAATTACCCAAAAAAGGGGTGAAAATTCTGAAAACCAGAATGCCTCTTCTCTTCCAAAGGATCACAACTCATTATCAGCAACTGAACAAAATTGGACAGAGAATAAGTTTAACGAATTATCAAAAGTTGGCTTCAGAAGTGGGTAATGACAAACTTTTCCAACCTAAAGGAGAATATTCTAAACCAACACAAGGAAGCGAAGAACCCCGAGAAAAGGTTAGAGAAACTGCCAACTAGAACAAACAGCCTAGAAGAAAACATGAATGACCCGATGGAGCTGAAAAACACACCATGAGAACTTCATGAACCATACACAAGTATCAATAGCTGAAAGAATCAAGCAAAAGAAAGAATGTCAGAGATTAAAATCAACTCAATGAAATAAAGCGAGAAAACAGGATTGGAGAAAGAAAAGAGTGAATGGAAATAAAACCCTCCAAAAAATATGAGACTAAATGAAAAGACCAAATCTACATTTGACTGATTTACCTAAACATGATTATGAGAATGGAATCAAGTTGGAGAACACTCTTCAGGATTTTATGCAGGAGAACTTACCCAACCTAGCAAGGCAGGCCAACAATCAAATTAAGGCAATACAGGGGACATCACAAAGACACTCTTCAAGAAGACCAACCCCAAGACATAAAACTGTCAGATTCACCAAGATTGAAATGGAGGAGAAACACTAACGGCAGCCATAGAGAAAGGTCAGATTATCAACAAAGGGAAGACCATCAGACTAACAGTTGATGTTTTGGCAAAAACCCTATAAGCCAGTAGAGAGTTGAGAGCAAATATTCAACATTCGTAAAGAAAAGAATTTTCAACCCAGAATCTGATATCCAACCAAACGAATCTTTATAAGCATAGGAGAAGTAAAATCCTTTACAGACAAGAGAATTCTGAGAGATTTTGTCACTAGCAGGCCTGTCTTACAAGAGCTACTGAAGGAAGCACTAAACATGGAAAGAAACAACTGGCATCAGCCACGGCAAAAAAGTAACAAATTATAAAGTCCATCGATGCTATGAAAAAATTGCAAAAACTAACACACAAAATATCCAACTAGCATTATAATGAAAGGATCAAATTAACATATGACAATATTAACCTTGAATGTAAACAGTCTAATTGCCCCAATTAAAAGACACAGAATGGGAAACTGGATAAAGAGTCAAGAATCATTGGTGTGCTATATTAAGGAAAACTGTTTCACGTGCAAGGACACACAGAGGCCCAAATACACGGTTAAGGGAAGATTTATGAAGCAGATAAAAAAAAAAAAAAAAAAAAAGCTGGGGTTACAATCCAAATCTCTAATAAAACAGACTTTAAACCAAAAAATATCAAAAGAGATAAGGCCATTACAGAATAGAAAGGGGATCAATGAAACAAGAGGAGCTAACTATCCTAAATATATATGCACCCAATACAAGAGCACCCAGATTCATAAAGCAAGTTCTTATACACCTACTAAGAGACTTACAGTCCCACACTCCCACACAATAATAGAGGGAAACTTTAAAACCTCACTGTCAATAGTAGATTCATAAGACAGAAAATAAACAAAAAATTCCATGACTTAAATTCAACTCTGGACCAACTGGACCTAATAGACATATATAAAACTCTCCCACCTCAAAATCAACAGTAAATAAATTCATCTCAACCCGATATTCCACTTATTCAAAAACTGACCACATAATTGGAGGTAAAACAATCCTTAGCAAATGCAAAAAGAATCGAAATCATAACAGTCTCTAAGACAACAGTGCAATCAAATTAGAACTCAGGATTAAGAAACTTACTCAAAACTGTACAACTACATGGAAACTAAAGAACCTGCCCCTGAATAACTACTGAGTAAATGACAAAATTTAGGCAGAAATAAAGATGTTCTTTAAAATGAATGAGAACAAAGATACAACATGCCAGAATCTCTGGGACACATTTGAAGCACTGTGTAGATGGAAATTTATAGCATTTAATGAGAAAGCAGGAAATTTATAGTATTTCCCACAGGAGAAAGCAGGAAAGATCTAAAATCAGCTCCCTACTATCACAATTAAAAGAACTACAGAAGCAAGAGCAATAAAATTCAAAAGCTAGAAGAAGACAAGAAATAACTAAAAACAGAGCAGAATTGAAGGAGATGGAGACACAATAAACCTTCAAAAAAAATCAAGGAATCCAGCAGCAGTCTTCTTAAAAAGATCAACAAAATAGATAGAACACTAGCCAGATGAAGAAGAAAAAAGAGAAGAATCAAGAAAACCCACTAAAAAATGATAAAGGGACATTACAACTTATCCCACACAAATAAAAATTAACACCATACAATACTATATACACCTGTATGCAAAAAAAAAAAAAAAAAAAAAAATTAGGAAATCTAGGAGAAACGGATAAATTCCTGGATACATACCCTCCCAAGACAAAATGAGAAAGAAGTAGAATCCCTGAATAGACAAGTAACAAGTATTAAAATTAAGGCAACAATTAATAGTCTACCAACAAAAAAAAGTACAACACCAGGCATAATCACAGCTGACTTCTAACAGAGGTACAAAGAGGAGCTGGTCCCATTCCTCTTGAAACAATTCCAAACAGAAAAATAGGGAATCCTCATTAACTCATTTTATATGGCCAGCACCATCCTAATACCAAAACCTGGCAGAAACACAACAACAAAAAAACAATTTTAGGGCAATATCTCTGAGGAACATCAATGCAAAAATCATGAATAAAATACTGACAAACCAGATTGAGAACCTCATCAAAAAGCTTGTTTCAAATAACCAAATTGGATTCATCCCTAGGATGCAAGGCTGGTTCAATATATGCTAACTACACAATAAGGATAATTGAAAACACTCCTCAGCAAATGCATGAACAAAACCAATGGAAAAAAAAAACACATAATTGTCTTAATAGATGCAGAAAAGTCTTTAGAGAAAATTAAACAGCCCTTCATGCTAAAAACTCTCAATAAACTAGGTATTGATAAAATGCATATCAAAATAATAAGAGCTATTTATAACAAACTCACATCCAATATCATGGTAAATATGCAATAACTAGAAGGATTTCTCTTCCTCTTTCTTTCTCTCTTACATTCTTTTTTTTCTTTCTTTCACTCTCACTTTCTTTCTTCTCTTTTTCTTTCTTTCACTCTCACTTTCTTTCTTCTCTTTTTCTTTCTTTCACTCTTTCTTTCTTCTCTTTTTCTTTCTTTCAAAAAATAAATAAATAAATAAATAAATAAAAAGAAAATCAGCACAAGACAAGACTGACCCCTCTCACCACTCCTATTCAACATATTATTGGAAGATCTGGCTAGGGCAATCAGGCAAGAGAAAGAAATAAAGGGTAGTCAAATAGGAAGACAGAAAGTCAAATTGCCTTTGTTTGCAGATGACATGATTGCATATTTAGAAAACCTGATTGTCTAAGTCCGAAATCTCCTTAAGCTCATAAGCAACTTCAGCAAAGTCTCAGGATAGAAAATCAATGGGCAAAAATCACAAGCTTTCCTATATACCAACAACAGAAAGAGAGCAAAATAATAAGTGAATTCCCATTCACAATTACTACAAACAGAATAAAATAGGAATACAACATACAAAGATGTAAAGGATCCCTTCAAGGAAAACTACAAACCACTGCTGTAGGAAATGAGAGAGGTCACAAACAGATGGAAAAACATTCAATTCTCATGGATAGGATGAATCAATATCAACAAAATGTCCATACTGCCCAAAGTAAATAACAGATTCAATGCTATATTCATAAAGATACCATTGACTTTATTCACTAAATTGGAAAAAAAGACTTTAAATTTTATATGGAACCAATATGTAGTGAAGTGAATCCTCATGAAAAAGAACAAAGGGCATGAAGCCACCTGATTTGAAATTATAGTACAAAGCTATAGTAACAAAAACAGCATGGTGCTAGTACCAAAACAGACATATTAACCTATGGAACACAACATATCCCTCAGAAATAACATCACATGTCTTCAATCAAGTTATCTTTGACAAACCTGATGAAAATAAGCAATGGGGGAACGATTCCCTATTTACTAAATGGTAATAATTTAATGAACTAAACTAAAGAGCTTCGGCACTACAAAAGAAAATATCAGAGTAAACAGGCAACCTACAAAATGTGAGAAAATTTTTGTAATCTATCCATCTGACAAAGGGCTAATATTGCAAATCTTCAAAGAACTTAAACAAATTTACAACAGAAAAGCAACCCCATAAAAAAGTGGAAGGATATGAACACACACTTCTCAGAAGAAGACATTTATGCAACTAACAGATATATGAAAAAACACTTATGATCACTGTTTGTTAGAGAAATGTGAATCAAATCAACTATGAGATACCATCTCACACCACTTAGAATAGGGTTCATTAAAAAGTCAGAAAACAACAGATGCTGCAGACGATGTAGAGAAATAGAAACATTTTTACACTGTTAGTGCTACAGTAAACTAGTCTAACCATTGTGGAAGACAGTGTGCCGATTCCTCAAATATCAAGAACTAGAAACACCATTTCACCTAGAAATCCCTTTACTGGGTATATACACAAAGGTTTATACATCACTGTATTACGAAGACACATGCACATGTATGTTTACTGCTGCACTGATCAACAATAGCAAAGATTTAGAACCAATCAAAATAACAATCAATGATAAACAGGATAAAGAAAATGTGGCACATATACAACATGGAATACTATGGAGCCATAAAAAAGGTGAGTTCATGTCATATGCAGGGACATGGTTAAGCTGAAAACCATCTTTCTCAGCAAACTAAAACAAGGACAGAAATCCAAATCCTGCATGATCTCACTCACAGGTGGAAACTGAAAAATGGAAACTCATGGACAAAGACAGGGAAATATCACATACCAGTACGTGTTGGGGTGGGGGGGTTAAGGGAATGATAGCATTAGTAGAAATCCCTAATGTAGATGACGGGTTGATGGGTGCAGCAAACTGCCACAGCACATGTATACCTGTGTAAAACACGTGCACCTTCTGCACATATACCCCAAAACAAAAACTAATGTCCACACTGATATGTCTTGAGGGACATAAAATAAATGTGGCAAAATGTTAACAACAAATGAATCTAAGTGAAGGGTATATGTAATCTTAAAAGTTTAATTTAAGAAACATCAATACCAAAAACATCTATAGAGTAATAAAACAAAAGCAAAAGTGGAACATGATCAAAAGATTATTTGGGCTTTAGCATAATACATATAGTAACAGATTATGAAAGGAAAAGAAAATTCCAGTCTTCAGAAAGTTACAGTCTAGAAAGTCAAATGGGTATATACAGAAAAAATGAAATATTACAACAGCTTATAAAACACTTTCTCAAGTGCAAGATAACGTTTCATTTGAATACCAGTATTTTATAAATTGGGTTGTTTTCTTCCAGGTGATACTCCAAACTACCAGTATTACATTGATAGAAATAAAGTAAATTCTAATTATTAACAGCTAAAAATTTATGCATACCATAGAGACGTAATACATACAGCTTAGGAATCCAACAGACCTTGGCTAAAATTCCAGAGCTACCACTTACTAGTAAGTTGGGGATGTCACTGGTCCTCTGAAAGCATTTATTTTTTTCACTTGTAATTATCCTAAATTCACAACATTACTGAAGAAACCATACACATTCACAAAACATTGTAGGCATTTAAGAAACATAGCATGTAGGGACATGGATGAACCTGGAAACCATCATTCTCAGCAAACTGACACAAGAACACAAAATCAAACACCGCATGTTCCCAATCACAGGCGAGTGCTGAACAATAAGAACACATGGACATAGGGAGGGGAGCACTACACACAGGGGTCTGTTAGGGTGGAAATAGGGGAGGGACAGTGGGAGGTGGGGAGGTGGGGAGAGATAGCATGGGAAAAAA
>CAUYLG010064278.1:0-12880 GCA_963573385.1 Cacajao melanocephalus | reverse complement strand
TTGCTCTGTCACCCAGGCTGGAGTGCAATGGTGCAGTCTTGGCTCACTGCAACCTCCACCTCCCAGGTTCATGTGATTCTCCTGCCTCAGCCTCTTGAGTAGCTGAGATTGCAGGTGCCCACCACCACGCCCAGCTAATTTTTGTATTTTTAGTAGAGATGGGGTTTCACCATGCTGACCAGTTCAAGCTGGTCTTGAACTTTTGGCTGCAAATGGCTTGCCTGCCTCAGCCTTCCAAAGTGCTGGGATTATAGGTGTGAGCCACCGTGCTTGGCCCCAAAGAGAAGCTGCTGGCTGGTACAGGGATTGAATAGATGTTTTGCAAGGATCATATATTCATGCAATACTTTTGTAATTAAAAAGTGTGGGAAGGAAAAAAAAAAGGTCTTCACAGCCTGGAATATGCCTGCAAAAAAGGCAAGAGGTGAGGTCCATGAAGAGCACGAGCGAATGAGGACCTCATTCTGGCGTTTGGTGGGCTGGAACATGGGGACCTCTGCAGAAACTTGGAAGGGATTATTTTAGCACAGAGAAAAACAGGCTCAAACAAGTGTGGGAATCTTCTAGAACTCTTTCCACCGGGATGAGAACGGGGAAAAGATATAATTAGGTTTGGGAGGATGTGGGTGAATCTGTGGGAAGTGGATTCCTGAAAAGGATACCAGCAGGTGTTGGGGATGGTTGGGGCAGCTTGATATTCCAGAGTGTGACTGAGTCTTTGCCCAGGAAGCCCAGCATGGGTACTGCAGGCACCTGGACCTTGCCTGGGTGAGTTACAGGCTGGAGCTGGCCTGGGTATCACATGTTTCTGTGTCTCATGAGCTATCTGTCACAAGTGTCCCTTGCCCTTGAGATCCAAGATCTCTAGAAGCAGAAGGCTTGGGGACAGCAGGTGGCACAGTGGTCCTTGCAGCTTTGGCTTTCAGCAGTGTGTTTACAGGGGCTTGGTCTTAGTTGACGGGCAATGATGATGGGGCTGTTTCTTGACAGAGTCTTCTTTAATTTCATTGTTATTGCTCCTAAAGTTTGATTTTTTTTTTTTTTAAGACAGGGTCTCACTCTATCACCCAGGCAGGAGTGCAGTGGCAAGATCATAGCTCACTGCTTGAACTTCCTGGGTTCAAGCAATCCTCCCAACTCAGCCTCCTGAGTAGTTGGGATCACAGGCATGGGCCACCAACCCTGGCTAATTTTTAAATTTTCATAGAGATGGGGTTGTGCTATGTTGCCCAGGCTGGTCTTGAACTCCTGGTCTCAAGTAATCCTTTGGCTTTGGCCTCTCAAAGTGTTGGGATTAGAGTGTGAGCCACTGTGCCTAGTCAAAAAGCAGTTTTTAATTGTTAGTTTGATCGAATCTGGATCTAAATAAGTCTGCTAATTGGCAATGCCTGTGGTCTCAGCTACTTGGGAGGCTGAGGTGGGAGGACTGCTTGAACCCAGGAGGTCAGGGGTGCAATGAGCTATGATTGCACCACTGCACTCCTGCCTGGGTGACAGAGCCAGACCCTGTCTCTTCTGTCTCTTTTAGTGTAGGAAAGTCCTGCCACTTTGAAAGAATACTTCTTCCTCCATGCTGCTGACTTGAAGACCAGTTGTTCTCTGCAATTTCCACATAACTGCTTTAAATTAATCTCATCTGCAATGTCCACATACAGGTGGGATTCCAGTAGCTAATTACTAATTGCTCCCCAGTGGTGTAATTAATTTGATCCTCTGCCCCCTGTATCTTTTCTATTTTGGAAGTTAGGTGGAAAGGTTTGATGATATTTATGGTCTCCGTTTGGTTGTGTTGGGAGAGACAGAAATACTTCATGGTGATCTAGTCTACTATGTCATATCAGGAGATGCTATGGACTGAGTGTGTGTCTCCCCACCAGATTCATATGTTGAAGCTTGTGGTATTTGGAGGTGGGTCGTTTGGGTGGTAATTTGATTTAGACGAAGTCACGAGGGTAGTACCCTCAAGATTCGATTAGTGGGGTTATAAGAACAGGAAGAGAGGCTGGGTTTGGTGGCTCACGCCTGTAACCCCAACATTTTGGGAGGCCAAAGTGGGTGGATCACCTGAGGTGCAGAGTTTGAGGCTAGTCTGGCCAACATGGTGAACCCGTCTCTACTAAAAATGCAAAAATTAGCCAGGTATGGTAGTGCACACCTGTAATTCCAGCTACTTGAGAGGCTGAGGCACTAGAATCGCTTGAGCCCAGGAAGCAGAGGCTTCAGTGAGCTGAGATCATGCCACTGCACTCCAGCCTGGGTGACAGAGTGAGAGTGTGTCTCAAAAAAAAAAAAAAAAAAGCCGGGCTCGGTGGCTCATGCTTGTAATCCCAGCACTCTGGGAGGCCGAGGTGGGTGGATCACCTGAGGTCGGGAGTTTGAGACCAACCTGACCAACATGGAGAAACCCTATCTCTATAAAAATAAAAATAAAAAAAAGAGGAAGAAAAATTAGAGCTCTCACTCTTTGTCATGTGAGGACACATCAGAGAAAGAAGGCGGCTGTCTGCAAACCAGAAAGAGAGCCCTCAGCAAAAATGGAATCTGCCAGCACCTTGATCTTGGACTTCCCAGCCTCCTGGGCTATGAGAAATAAACGAACATCTGCTGCTTAAGCCACTCGGTCTACAGTGTTCTGTTATGGCAGCCCTGAGCTGACTAACAGAAGGACATGGCTTTATTCTGGAAAGCTGAGTGTTAAATATTCAGCAGAACACCACTATCTACAAGTCTCCTCCTCTGTCTCCCTTCTTTTTGTTGCACTTTATTTGTTGAAGAAACACGGCCTTCTAGAGCTTTCCTTGTTCAGGATTTTGTTGGTTACATGCTCATGGTGCTTGTGAACATGTTCATCTATCCTCTATTTCTAGATAATGGGAAATTGGATCAAGAGCTTGGTTGGATCTAGTTCTTCCTCCTCCTTCTTTTTCTCCTTATGATGATCATCGTTATTTTGGCAGAATGACCTCCTGGGTGGTGTAGCGTTTTTCCACTGGGAATCATGCAATGTCTGGTTGTGTCTCTTTTGCTCTTGTGATGCTTGAGGGGTTGCTGATCATTGCCTATGCCATTATTTCAGTGAGGATTGCAAAGTGGATGCAGGACAGGCAGGCCCCTGAATGGGGGCTTAGCCGGGAGGGTTCTTGGCTTCACCCAGGAAAGAATTCAAGGGTGAGTGGGTGGTGTCAGCAACTTTTATTGAATGGGCAGCGCACAGCAGCAGCAGAGGTCCTGCTCTTTGCAGAGTAGGGCTGCCCCATAGGCAGAGTGCCCGGACTAGCAGCTCAGAGGCAGTTTGGTGCTATTTATACCCACTTTTAAGTATATGCAAATTAAGGGGCAGTTTACACAGGAATTTCTTTTTGTTTTTTTGTTTTTTTTGATTTTTTAAATCTTTTCCTGAAAACACATGATTTTTAATACGCAGGAATTTCTAGGATGAAGGTGGTAACTTCCAGGTTGTTGGGTTGTTGCCATGGAAAGGGGTGGTAACTTTCAGGTGTTGCCACGGCAAATAGTAACTGACATGGCGCCCTAGTGAGTGTGTCTCATGGGGATGTGCTTCCTGTGTCTTAGCTAGTCCTCAATTTGGTCCGGTGTCAAGCCCAGGCTCCAGAGTCAAGTCCTACCTCCTACTTCATAGTGGTACTATAATTTTGACTCTTTAAAATTGGTGATTGCTAGAATACTTGTGCACATAATTTCCCCCTTATTTCCTATTTGTAGGGAGCCAGATTTTGAGTTACTGTTTGGATTCTCTTTCCCTGTTTCTTTTTGTAAATGTAAGCAATTTGTGTGTATACGTGTGTGTGTGTGAGAGTGTGAATGAGGATGTGTGCATTTGTGCGTGTGTGTGAGCGTGTGAAGGAGGATGCGTGTGTTTGTGTCTGTATCCTCCTCCTTTTCTTACACAGAGGTAATGTGCTAGTTACTCTGTCTAGCACTTGGCCTTTTTCCATCATAATGTGCTGTGGAGATGGCCCTATCAAAAAGCAAGATAGGCGGGCGCGGCGGCTCACACTTGTAATCCCAGGCTTTGGGAGGTCGCGGCGGGTGGATCACTTGAGGTCAGGAGTTTGAGACCAGCCTGCCCAACGTGGTGAAACCCCTTCTCTACTAAAAATACAAAAATTAGCCAGATGTGATGGCATGTGCCTGTAATCCCAGCTACTCGGGAGGCTGAGGCAGGAGAATTGCTTGAACCCGGGAGGTGGAGGTTACAGTGAGCCGAGATCATGTCACTGCACTCCAGCCTGGGCCACAGAATGAGACTCTCTAAATAAATAAATAAATAAATAAATAAATAAATAAATAAAGCAAGCAAAGACTATCTGCATCCATTTTTCCAGGTGTGTAGTTGTGCACAGTGTGAGTGACTATATTTACTCAGCCAGTCCTCTACTGATAGACACTTGTGCGGCTAAATGGCAAACACATGTTTAATTCTGCTAGATAGCATGAGGCATCCCTCCACTGGACTTACAGCATTCTGCATTCCCAGCAGCAGTTTCTTCTTGGGGTACATTTCGAAGAGGCCATTTTAAATGATGCTGGGTCGACATGGCCTTTCGGGGATGAGAATAGACTTCCCTGATCTTAAACCACCTGCAAGCCCTGGCCACCCCTAACATTTTTGGGGCTTGGGGCAGGACTAAAGATGAAGACCATTCACCGTATGGCTTATTTTTTCTTTTTTGAGATGATGTCTCACACTGTTGCCCAGGCTGGAATGCAATGGCGCGATCTCGGTTCACTGCAACCTCCGCCTCCTGAGTTCAGGCGATTCTCCTGCCTCAGCCTCCCGAGTAGCTGGGATTACAGGTGCCTGCCACTACACCTGGCTAGTTTTTTGTATTTTTAGGAGAGGTGGGGTTTCACTATGTTGGCCAGGCTGGTCTCGAACTCCTGATGTCGTGATCTGTCCACCTTGGCCTCCCAAAGTGCTGGGAATACAGGCATGAGCCACTGCGCCTGGCCATATGCCTAAATATTTAAAAGTTATAAATCAAGTTTACACACTGTTTTTTGTTTGTTTGTTTTTGTTTTCTGAGATGGAGTCCGGCTCTGTAGTTCAGGCTGGAGTGCAGTGGATCTCAGCTGCAGTGAGCTATGATCACACCACTACACTCCAGCTTGGGTGACAGAATGAGACCCTGTCTTTAGGGCAGTGAGATGATTCAGACCCAGCCTCGGCCCTTGACGAGCTCAGAGTCTGGTTGGGGAAAACAGATCGATGAGCAAGAGTGGAATTTGTTGTGATGCAAATGTGTGCAAAGTGAGCTACGGGAGGTAGGGTGTGTGGGAGCCTGGGAATCTTTGTGCCTCAGTTTTCTCATCTGTAAAATGGGAATGATCTTAGTACTTACTTCATTAAGTTGTTCTGGGGCTTCAGTGGGTTCATATTAATCATGTTCTTAGGAAAACAGTAAACGCTCTGTTCAGGCATGTGACCATGGACTATATTGAGATGCCTTGCAAAGGTTGCAAGGACGGGGGTTCCACAAATATATGAGGCCTTGGAATCTTTTGCTGGGGAGCATTTTTATTTTTTTTGAGACAGAGTCTTGCTCTGTTGCCCAGGCTGAAGTGCAGTGGCACGATCTCGACTCACTGCAACCTCCACCTCCCGGGTTCAAGTGATTCTCCTGCCTCAGCCTCCTGGGTAGCTGGGATTACAGGCGCTCACCACCACACCCAGCTCAGGGGTTTCTCCAAGTTGGTCAGGCTGGTCTCGAACTCCTGACCTCAGGTGATCCACCCACCTTGGCCTCCCAAAGTGCTGGGATTACAGGCGGGAGTCACCAAGCCTGGCCTTCTGGGGAGCATTTGTTAGAATTGTGTTTCTGACTACATACTTAGGGAAATGTTCCAGTGGAGAAAGACTGAATGTTGAGGACTTCTCTGAGGAGTCAACCTAGGAGGTGGGTCTTGTAGGATGAACAGGAGAGCGTGAGGCAGTGACTAGGCATTTTGGGTGGATAGACAGCTGAATAAAGGCTTGGAGGTGTCAACCAGCTAATGCCTGACCTGTGGTTAGTGAGATTGAGTTCAGAGTGGCTGGACTGGCAGGACGTGGTGGCTCGCGCAGCACTTTGGGAGGCCGAGGAGGGTAGATCACCTGAGGTCAGGAGTTCAAGACCAGCCTGGGAAACATAGTAAGACCCTGTCCCTACCAAAAATAAAAAATTAGCCTGGTGTGGTGGAAGACGCCTATAGTCTTAGCTACTCAGGAGACTGAGGTGGAAGGATTGCTTGAGCCCAGGAGTTTGAGGCTGCAGTGAGCTATGATCGTGTCACTGGACTCCAATCAGGGTGACAGAGCAAGACCAGACCAGGGACGTGGGCAGGCAGAGGACAGGCGCTGAACTGTTGGAGTCTGACTGTGAAGTCTCCTTCCTGCCACCTTAAGAAGCTTGGCTTTATAGTCTGGGCTTGGTCACAGTCAGGCTTGTGCCAACTTTGCTGGTGGGGGAGAGGCTGGCAGAGGAAGGAAGGAGGGTGGAAGGAGGGAGGCCAGTTAGGAGGTAGTTGATGGATGAAGCAAGGGAGAAAGGAGTGCTCGGAGCTAGCAGGACCTGACCCCTTGGTGGATCGTGGATAGGCAGAGACGGGCTTCAGACCTGAGCTCCTGGCTATCTGCGGTGATTGGGGGACACCAAGGAGCCCGCTGCTTGCTTCTCAGAACATTGCAACATTTTCTCAGTAATTTCTTGGTTTGCAATCGCAGCAAAGCAGAGTGCACACATCTTGCATTTTTGTGAAATACTTTTATTTTTCCTGCATGGAGTTTTCAGCCCCAAATTTCAGTATCTCCTGGACTTGCATGGATCAGATAGTCAAGGGAAATTTGTTGAGTGAATGAATGAACACATGAATGAATAAATGAATGAATGAATAAATACCTTGACCTTTCTCCTTCAGGACACAGAGGCAGTGCCGCTGCTTCAGTGCACGTTTGCAGCTCTGAGGGATCCCAGAGTGAGGCCCCTTTCTCTGCACTTTGTTCACACGAGGCCAGCTCCCAAGCCGCTTTTTTTTTTTTTTTTTTTGAGACGCAATCGCACTCTGTCACCCAGGCGGGCACGATCTTGGCTCATTGTAACCTCTGCCTCCTGGGTTCAGGCGATTCTTCTCTCAGCCTCCCGAGTAGCTGGGACTACAGGCGCATGCCACCACACCCAGCTAATTTTTTTTGTGTTTTTAGTAAAGACAGGGTTTCACCATCTTGGCCAGGCTGGTCTTGAACTCCTGACCTCGTGATTCGCCTGCCTAGGGCTCCCAAAATGTTGAGATTACAGGCGTGATTTCATTCTGAGAACTCACTTCCCGAGTTTCCCTCCTTGCAGATGGAATCATTTTTCCTACCTCGGTTACTCCATGGGCTTAAGTGATCTTCCCCCCTCAACCTACCCTCCCAAGCATGCACTATCACACCTGGCTAATTTTTATCTTTATTTTTTTGTAGATAAGGGATCTTGCTATGTTGCCCAGGTTGGTCTTGAACTCCTGGTCTCAAGTGATCCTCCCAAAATGCTGAGCTTATAGGTGTAAGCCACTGTGCCCAGCCATGTTTCCTATGTCTGTGAAATCCATCATCTCCCCAAGCCCTAAGCTGCTTTTAGAGGAACCATGGAGACCCCCGATTTAGGGATCCTGCTTCTCCCTTTGAAGTGTGAGTGCACAGAGCAGGGAGACTTTTCCCGAGAATCACACGGAATGGCCTCGATGTAAATATCTGGTGAGACCTTGTCCTCAAGCTCCAGGGTTTTCTGAATCTTCCATCTCTCCATCTCGCTCCCCTCTTTCCACAGCTTGTCTGTTATTTTAAAATCCATTCCCAGAGAAACAATTCCTATGGCAATAAGAGCGCTCCTCCAGGCTTCTCTTGGCTCCAAGTCGTGTGACACTTCATTGCCACTTCGAGAGTGTGTGAGCTGGACCCGGACCAATTCAGCCTGGGGCAGGGGAAAAGAGCAACAATAACTAACTGTTAGAGGATTTTCGGGAATGTTAGCACAAAGTACTCAGGGAATTCTGCAGACGATCCTTCAGAAACATACACACAGTGTGCTGTTCTGCGCTCCGAGTCGTCAGGGATCCCCGGCCTTCCCAGCCTGGTCTTTCTGACTCCCTCCCAGAAACCTGAGTCTGTTCTCTTTGGAGTCTTGTAACAGATTACCTTGAAACAAGCTGGAGTCAGTCCAGGTTAATTCTGAAATACTGGAGGAGAGTGGTGTGCGCTCCGGCCTCCACCTCTCCCTGTCTGTCCCACCCCTAGCTGTCCCCAGAGTGATCCGTGTAAAGCAGGGGTCCCCAACCCCCCGGCCATGGACAGGTACCGGTTCAAGACCAGTTCAAGGAACCGGGCCGCACTGCAGGAGGTGAGGGATGGAAGAAAAAGCCTTGCTTGCGTTATAGCCTTAGCTCCGCCTCCTGTCAGATCAGCAGCAGCATTAGATTCTCACAGGAGCACCAACCCTATTGTAAGCTGCACAGGCGAGGGATCCAGGTTGTGTACTTTTATGAGAATCTAATGACTGATGATCTGTCACTGTCTCCCATCACCCCCAAAAGGGACCTTCTAGTTGCAGGAAAAGAAGCTCAGGGCTCCCACTGATTCTACATGATGGTGAATAGAATTACTTCCTTGTATATTACAATGTAATAATAATAGACATAAAGTGCACAGGCTGGGCAAGGTGGCTCACACCTGTCATCCCAGCACTTTGGGAGGCCAAGGTGGGCAGATTACCTGAGGTCAGGAGTTTGAGACCAGCCTGGCCAATATGGTGAAACCCCATCTCTAATAAAAATACAAAAAAAATTAGGTGGTTGTGATGGTACCTGTAATCCCAGCTACTTGGGAGGCTGAGGCAGGAGAATCGCTTGACCCAGGAGGCGGAGGTTGCAATGAGCCAAGATTGCACCACTGCACTCCAGGCTGAGTGGCAGAGTGAGACTCCCTCTCAATAAAAAAAAAAAAAAAGGGAAAAAAAAAGGAAATGAAATCTGTGAAGAGTAGGATCTGGAGTCAGGCTGCCTGAGTCTGAATCTGGGCTCTGTGTGACCCTGACTAAGTTTCCTGACTTCTCTGTGCCTCAGTCTCTTCATCTGTAAAATGGGTATGATTAGAGTGTTTCCTTCATAGGGTCGTTCTGGGGCTTACGCAAGTTAATATTAATCAAGAGCTTAGAACAATGTTTAGTATTCACTCTAGGAGGCCGTGTGAAAGGATAAAGACTTTCTCAGATGGTGTAGTGTGCTGATGGGATCTTGCAAAGCTTGGGGAGATGATGGATTTCACAGACATAGGAAGCATGGCTGGGCACAGTGGCTTACTCCTATAAGCTCAGCATTTTGGGAAGCCAAGGTGTGAGGATCACTTGAGACCAGGAGTTCGAGACCAGCCCGGGCAACATAGTGAGATCCCTTATCTACAAAAAAATAAAAATAAAAATTAGCCAGGTGTGATAGTGCATGCTTGTAGTCTCAGCTACTTGGGAAGGTAGGTTGAGGTGGGAGGATCACTTCAGCCCAGGAGTGTGAGACCAGCCTGGGCAACATAGCAAGACCTTGGATCTACAAAAAAATAATATACAGCTGGGCATGGTGGCTCACACCTGTAATCCCAGCACTTTGGGAGGCTGAGGAGGGCAGATCATGAGGTCAAGAGTTCACGACCAGCCTGGCCAACATCGTGAACCACCATCTCTATTAAGCATACAAAAAATTAGCTGGGTGTGGTGGCACATGCTCGTAGTCCCAGCTACTTGGGAGGCTGAGGCAGAAGAATAGCTTGAACCCAGGAGGCGGAGGTTGCAGTGAGCTGAGATTGTGCCACTGCACTCCAGCCTGGGTGACAGTGTGAGACTCCATCTCAAGAAAATAAATAAATAAATAAATACATAAATAAAAATAAATAAATAAAAACTAGCCAGATGCAGCGTTGAATGCTTGTAGCCCCAGCTGCCTGGGAGGGGAGGCTGAGGTGGGAGGATCACTTGAGCACAGGAGGTTGAGGCTATGATTGAGCCACTTTACTCCAGTGTGGGTGACAGACCAAGACCCTGTCTCAAAATAGTCTCAAAAAAAAAAAACATTTTTCCCAAAACGAAACAACCAACATACGAGGCCACGGAATCTTTTTCTAGGGTGCCTTTTGCCAGGGTGGCGCCCTTCAGATGGCACGCCCTATGAGAGGCTGTTCTAGTGGATGGGGGCTAAATGCTGAGATCTTCCTGGAGGAGTCTTCATTCAAGGCGGGTCTTGTAGGATAAGCAAAATGGCCTGGAAGGTGTCCGATGCTCTCTTGAGCTGGTCCTGAGCCTGCTCACTGGGGTTGTTTGGGACCTCCTCCTGCAGCTGAGCCCCTCCTCACTGCTGCGGGGAAGCCAGAGGAGACAGCAGCTGCAATCCCGATGGTTGTCCCTTGTCTCTTAGGACCCTGCTCAGGTTTTCAAGACCACAGTGAGGGGTGTGGGGCTATCTGCGCTCCCAGCTAAATCTCAGCCACTTGGGGCGTCGGTGCAGAGGATCACCCCCAGATCTGATTGAGGAGCAGATGGGAGGGATCTGAGGGTGCTCAGATGCTTGTGGTGAGGAGTGAGGTTGAGGATTTTTTTTCTTATTTTATTTATTTATTTTTTTGAGGCAGAGTCTGGCTCTGTCGCCCAGGCTGGAGTGCACTGGTGAGATCTCAGCTCACTGCAACCTCCACCTCCTGGATTCAAGTGATTCTCCTGCCTCAGCCTCCCAAATAGCTGGGATTACCACACCTGGCAAATTTTGTATGTTTACTTCAGATGGGGTTTCACCATGTTGACCAGGCTGGTCTCGAATTCCTGACCTCAGGTGATCCGCCTGCCTTGGCCTCTTAAAGTGCTGGGATAATAGGTGTGAGCCACTGTGCCGGCCTTTTCTTTTCTTCTGGTTTCTTTTCTTTTCTTCAATAGAGATAGGGGTTTCACTATGTTGTCCAGGTCAGTTTCAAACTCCTGGCCTTAAGTGATCCTCCCACCTTGGCCTCCCAAAGTGCTGGAATTATAGGCATGAGGCACTGTGCCCAGCTGAGGATTTCTGATGAGGTTCATGTCCCAGGGAGTGTGACAGCAAAAGGGACCCAGGGAGACCCCACGGTGGCAGGGAAGGGCTTTTTCTGCCTTGTCTCATACAGACAGCCTGCAGTGACTCACTTTTTTTTTTGGAGCCAGGATCTTGCTCTGTTGCTCAGGCTGGAGTGCAGTGGTGCGATCACACAGCTCACTGCAGCCTTGACCATCTGGACTTAGCGATCCCCCCACCTTAGCCTCCTGAGTAGCTGGGACTACAGATGCGCACCACAATGTCCTGCGAATTTATTATTAAAAATTTTTTTTTCTGGCTCAGCATGGTGGCTCCTGCCTATAATCCCAGCACTTTGGGAGGCTGGGGCAGGTGGATCACCTGAGGTCAGGAGTTCAAGACCAGCCTGGTCAACATGGTGAAACCCCCGCCTCTACTAAAATTGCAAAAATTTGCTGAATGTGGTGGTAGGTGCCTGTAATCCCAGCTACTTGGGAGACTGAAGCAGGAGAATCACTTGAACCTTGCGGGGCAGAGGTTGCAGTGAGCTGAGATTGTGACCCTGCACTCTAGTCTGGGAGACAGAGTGAGACTCCATCTCAAAAAAAAAAAATTTTTTTTTTTGTACAGACAGTGTTTCCTTATGTTGCCCATGCTGGTCTTGAACTCCTAGCCTCAAGCGATCCTCCTGCCTTGGCCTCCCAAAGTGTTGGAATAACAGGTGTGAGCCACTGCCAAGAGCTCCATATCTGGAGCTCTCTTCCTCCCACCCCACTCAGTAAGACTGGGGGTCTGGGGACACCAAGACCGGTGGGAGGACAGACATCATTTGCTCGGCATGTATGTAAGCTGTTTGCACTCATGACTGAGTGTTGGTTTGCAGCCCAAATATTATCTGTCTTTGTTTGTAAGAATTTGATCTCCCACCCCGTTTCTTTTTCTGGAAATACAAGGACTATGCGGCGTTAAATGCCTGAGAATCCCCTACAGTTCTCAGCCCCTTGGAAAATGTCCCCTGCTTGGAGGCTCAGACTTTTCCCCAGGGAGTTGTCCCTCGATGAGGGTTTGTTGTAGGATGTCTGCGGCTCTGCAGACCCTGGAGGCGACCATGCCTGCCAAACACCCACAAGAGTCTCGCTTGGGCTTCCCCAGTCCCCGTGGTTACGAAGCCTTTGAGAGAAGGTAGCAGTTTCCTTCTGATTTGGCTCCGGCTGTCTGCGCCCCGGCCAGTTGCCTTCGGCTTCTGACATTTTTGTCATTCCTGATCTTCTGGGAGGGCTTATCTCCCTTCCTGGCCTCGTGTGATTGACTTGGCCACACGGCTGATTCTTGGGCTCCAAGAAGTCTTGGCCTTCCCTGGCACCCATTTCTGCGGTGCTGTGATCCCGGCTGGCTGCAGCCTCTCCCCGTCTTTTGTTCTGCAACTGATGACAATTAGACCCCAAAAGGATTCACACACAGACTCTGGACATGTGTGCCTTCCAGGGGAGGAGTGGAGCCGGTGGGTGAGCCTCTGCATCAGGGGCTCGGAGAGGGGCCCCATCCTGGCTCTGCCTGGCTGCTCCTGGCCTTGCTTGGTTCTCTGCTTACCACTGGTTGCCTTTCAACCTCCGGATTCTTCCTGCCTCAGGGCCTTTGCACAAGTTGTGGCTTTTGCCTTTGTCAGAGGCGTGTGAACCACAGCAACTCCATCTTGAATAGGAGCTGGGTAAAATGAGGCTGAGACCTACTGGGCTGCATTCCCAGATGGTTAAGGCATTCTAAGTCACAGGATGAGACAGGAGGTCAGTACAAGATACAGATCATGAAGACCTCGCTGATA
>CAUYLG010064277.1:0-65705 GCA_963573385.1 Cacajao melanocephalus | reverse complement strand
GGTAAACACGCCCCCCCCAACCATGCCTCACACATTTTTTTTTTTTTTTTTTTTTTTTTTTTTTTTTTTTTAGTGGCAGCTCTTGCTTTGTTGCCCAGGCGGGGATATCTTCTTTTGGATGGGAGTGAAAGGCTTGTGTATAAATAGAAACAAACAGCACACTCAACCATGTGGGGTGGCTCATGCCTGCAATCCCAGCACTTTGAGAGGCCAAGGCGGGCAGATCATAAGGTCAAGAGATCAAGACCATCCTGCCTCACGTGGCGAAACCCTGTCTCTACTAAAAATACAAAAATTAGCTGGGCGTAGTGGTGTGCACCTCTAGTCCAAGCTACTCAGGAGTCTGAGGCAGGAGAATCGCTTGAACCCGTAGGCAGAGGTTGCAGTGAGCTGAGATTGCTCCACTGCACTCCAGCCTGGCGACAGAGTGTAAGACTCTGTCTCAAAAAAAAAAGAAACAGCACACTCAACATATCTATTGTTTTTATAAGGCACACTACAGTGAATACATTTAAACAAACAAAAAAAGTAATAGGTGAGAATACTCTGAAGATAGAAAGCATAATTGTAGGGGACATAGTTTTTAAATGGTTTAATTGCTATGTGATACCTCTGTACAGACCTGGAGTAAGTGGGATGCCAAGGTGTGTTGCTGGGAGAATCAGGTTATATGTACCTTTGGCTGGCAGCAAGGATAGATCAGGTACAAAGGGCATTCATTGTAGCTTCATAATCACAGTGTGATAAAATCAGTCATTTGGGGATTTAAAAAAATTTTTTTAAAGATGGGGTTTCACCATGATGGCCAGGCTGGTCTTGAACTCCTGACCTCAGGTGATCCACCCACCTCGTCCTCCCAAAATGCTAGGATTACAGGTGTGAGCCACCGCGCCCGGCCTAAAATTTTTTTTTAATTATTGTTTTTTTCTCCCCACTCCCCATCTTCATTTGGGGATTGTTACAGATAGTCACTGCCTAGGGTTTTGTTTTTTCCCCAGTATCTTTAATTTATTTTGGATTATAAAAATAATACATTTAGTGTATAAAATTTGGGAAATATAGGAAAGCATAAGGAAAATAAAGACAGTCGAAAATCTCATAACCCAAAGATAATACACTGTTTACATTTTGGTACTTTTTCTTCTGGCTCTTTTGGGAGGAGTATGTGTAATTTTTCAAAAACATAGTTGAGCTTATATGTACAGATTTATGTTAAAGTGTAGTCTAGAGGCAAAGCAACTGTCAGGTTTTCAGTCTTGTAGGAAAATGTGGACTCTACCATATAACGCAGAAGAACATGCTTTGGTGTGTGGGTTTTTTTGTTTGTTTGTAAGACTGTCACTCTGGCTGGAGTGCAGTGTGGCAGTTATGGCTCACTGTAGCCTTGACCTCTCAGGCTCAAGCGATCCTCTCACCTTAGCCTTCTGAGTAGCTGGAACTGCAAGTATGTAGTACCACCAAGCCTGGCTAACTTAAAAATTTTTTTGTGGCTGGGCGTGGTGGCTCATGCCTGTAATCGCAGCACTTTGGGAGGCCAAGGCGGGTGGATCATGAGGTTAAGAGATCAAGACTGTCCTGGCCAACAAGGTGAAACCTCGTCTCAACTCAGAATACAAAAATTAGCTGGGCGTGGTGGTGCGCTCCGGTAGTCCCAGCTACTTGGGAGGCTGAAGCAGGAGAAGTGCTTGAACCTGGAAGGTAGAGTTTGCAGTGAGCTGAGATTGCGCCACTGCACTCCAGCTTGGTGACAGAGCGAGACTCGGTATTAAAAAAAAATTTATAGTGAGGACAGAGCCTCAGTATGTTGCCCAGGTTGGCCTCAAACTCCTGGGCTCAAGCAGTTTTCCCACCTCTGCCTCCCAAAGTGTTGGGATTACAGATGAGAGCCCCTGCTCCTGGCCTGGCAAGTACTTGATATAGGAGTAGTGTCTGAAGCTGGCTGATTGTCCTGCACTTTTGTTTTTATCATAATGACTCATTTTCCCCATCTACAGCTAGTCTCAAAAATTAATAATAAATTACTTAATCCTCCAGGAAGTTTCATGAAACACCCGGTTGATCATTTACTGCTCTTATCTG
This sequence comes from Cacajao melanocephalus, assembly GCA_963573385.1. Lineage (NCBI taxonomy): Eukaryota > Metazoa > Chordata > Mammalia > Primates > Pitheciidae > Cacajao > Cacajao melanocephalus. Next base: position 63,626 of record CAUYLG010064277.1, on the reverse strand, counting down.
CTATCTGTTAAATAATCTGGGACCAGAGCACAGGCATTATCTCCTAATTTACATTAAGTTATCTGGCTGCCAGTTAGAGCCAGGTAACTACAGTTCACTGCAGAGACAGCAATTCATTCTTGGCAAGAAAGGATTCCATCTGGGGATTCAGTTTGGTTATATGCAGAAGGGAAAACCAGGTATTCAAGGAATATAAATTATAGATAAATTGCAATTTCAGGGTAAGGATTCTCTGCCAGAATTTTGTGCCTCCATGAATTCATAAAAATAGAAATTTAGGAAACAAGAATACCCATGTTGAACATATTAATCGGTGTACCTTCTTTGCACTAAATATTCCATTGAAAGATACTGGCAATAAATTAGCTATTAGATTGATCATTTAAATGGCTTGCATACATTTAAGGAGGTAACTTTTTTTTGCAACTTTTTATATGTAAGTATTAAATTTAGCTTCAGGAATATGGTTTCATTTACTATTTTATAATTAAAATATAATTGTCCTTTTTTTTTTTTGGAGTTGGAGTTTCACTCGTTTCCCAGGCTGGAGTGCAGTGGCATGATCTCGGCTCACTGCAACCTCCGCCTCCCAGGTTCAAGTGATTCTCCTGCCTCAGCCTCCCTAGTAGCTGGGATTACAGGCGCCTGCCACCACGCCCGGGTAATTTTTGTGTTTTCAGTAGAGACAGGGTTTTGCCATGTTGGCCAGGCTGGTCTCAAACTCCTGACTTAGGTGATCCACTTGCCTCAGCCTCCCAGAGTGCTGGGAGTGCAGACCTGAGCCACTCACTGTGCCTGGCCTTGACAGTCATTTTGTTCTCTCTTTTGGCATGCCTGTTAATTTATATTGAAAACTGGGCATTATATATAAAAGTATTGTAGCAAGCCTAGATGATTTTATAATATCTATACGGCTCATACCATTTGCTAGGCAAATAGAATGGGGGCTGGTTCCATGTATCTTATCTGAGCTGACCACAGCAAGGACATGGTTTTGGTCAGGCTCCATCTCTTTTAGGTTTGCCCATACTCTTTGGAAGTACCCTGCAGGAGTTCTGGCTAAGAACTGGGGCCCTTTCCCTATGTGTGTCCTGAACTTTAATCTTCTTCCCAGTTCATGGCATTGGTGAAAACTGCTGTGCTAGTCAGAGGCTTTCTGCTTGGTTTCAGCCTTCTGACCTGTTCATCTTTGGGATTTTGTAAAATATCTTCAAGGGAAAACACTTAGTTCTTCTCACAAGAATCCTGGGCCCTTGTCTCTAATTTTGTTTCTTCAGGCCTGAGATCCTACCATGAGCTCTACTGGTTTCTCTGCCGTGAATAGTAGCCCTTTTCCGTGCCCAGGCTGGTTGTCTGTTTCCTCTGCCTCCTTCCTGGCACCTAGAATTGGCAAATGCCCTGTGGGGCAAAGCAATTGCAGTATGTTGGCTTGCTCCTAAAGGGTTTACCCTTCCGGATTGTGTCTCTTCGGGTCATAGTAGCTTCAACTGCTCTCCAAAGTCTTCAGACTTTATTTTATTTTTCCTCTTTTTGGTTTTTTTTTTCCTTTTTGTGGAGAACGGGGTCTCACTATATTGCCCAGCAGGTCTTAGACTCCTGGGCTCAAGCTATCCTTCTCCTGCCTCTGCCTCTGTAAGAGCTGGGATTATAGGCGTGAGCCACAGCACCGGGCCAAAAGTCTTCAGACTTAAAAAAAAATTTTTTTTTTTAATTTTCTTTGGCTGTTGGAGTTGTTTCTCTGAGGGATCTCTGGTCTGCCACAGCTGCTCAGTCATAGCCAGAAGCAGAGGCTACTTTATGCAAACTTGCACACATACATTGTTCCTTATGTTGCAGAAAAGATGATGCTAGTCTGTGCTCCATTTATTAAGAAGTATTCAGTTTACAGAGAATTGAAAAGAAGTGATCTGTTTTTTAATCCAATAAATGTGAACCATCCAATATAAACTTAACATTTATGTGTTACTACTATACTTTCTGTCTAACAATGTCAGTGGTTAATTTAAAAGTCAGGCCAGACTCGAGGGCTCGTGCCTGTAATCCCAGCACTTTGGGAGGCCGAAGTGGGCGGATCACAAGGTCAGGAGATTGAGACCATCCTGACTAACATGGTGAAACCCTGTCTCTACTAAAAATACAAAAATTAATTGAGCGTGGTGGCCTGTGCCTGTAATACCAGCTACTAGGGAGGCCGAGGCAGGAGAATCGCTTGAACCCAGGAGGCGGAGGTTTCAGTGAGCTGAGATTATACCACTGCACTCCAGCCTGGTGACAGAGCAAGACTCCGTCTCGAATGAATGAATGAATGAATGTATTAGCACAAAGAAGCTAAGTGATTTATCTAAGGCAGAGTTTCTCAGCCTTGGTGCTATTGACATGCTGCTTTGTTGTTGAGGCTATCCTGTACGTTGTAGCATGTTTTGCAGCCTCTTTGGCCTTTACCCAAGAAATGCCAGTAGCACCTCTCTCCCTCAGTGGTGACAACAAAAAATGCCCCCAGATATTGCCACATGTGCCTTGGGAAGCAAAAGCACCGCTAGTTGAGAACTACTGGCCTAAAGGAAGGGATTAGTTTTCCTAATTTGATACACTACCAGAAAAGCAGAATTGGATTTTGAGTCTCTGACCATTGAACTGACTATATGCCAGCTTTATTTATTTATTTATTTATTTATTTATTGGTAGAGACGGGTTCTTGCTGTGTCACCCAGGCTGGAGTATAGTGGCATAATCATGGCTCACTGCAGCCTTGAACTTCTGGGCCTAAGGGATCCTTCCACTTCACCCTTGTGAGTCGCTGGGACTAGAGGTGTGTGCCACCACACTTGCCTTTTTTTTTTTTTTTTTTTTTTTGTAGAGACAAGGTCTTCGTATGTTGCCTAGGCAGGTTTCTAAATCCTGGCTTTAAGAGATTCCTTGCCTCGGTCTCCCAGAGTGCTGGCATGAGCCACTCCACCTGGCCCAGCTTCATTCTTGACTGACAATTTGATGGTAAATTCTAAGGCCCTAAAATGGTTATAAATGTAAATGGATTTTTTTTTTTTAACTATTGACTTCCCATCTGTGAATTGGGAACTTAGGTCACTTGGTCACTTATTCTAGGGTTGAGAAGACAGACTATTGGTCTCTAGGCAGTAGTAAGTGTTACAGCCTGTGTATGATGTCTCTTGGGCTTCTGCAGAGCAGTTCTGTTGCAGTCTGTCTTCGTTGGATCTAATGTATGTACAGCAGTTCTTAAAAACTGACAGGAGCAAACCAACACAGAGAAATCTACTCGGAATATAAGTAACCATTTGGAATGTAAGGTAGGAAGGACATAAAGAGATCAGAATTAGGGCTAAAACTAAGGGACAAAAAGACAGCTTAGAAGAAAAATGACTTAGAGTAGACAATTTTGAATGGCATGACACTGCCAAAAATGATTTAAGCTGTTAGCTTCTTTTATTCTGCAGACATTTTCCGGTTTTCCAAATCATTCTGCTTTGATGCCAAATGTCTTGTTAATAATGCATGGCTTTTTTATAGTACTCCCTTCCCATCATGCCTCTTAGGTGCTGAGTCAGAGGAGATTGTTATAGCAGCAGCTCAGGAGAAAGGAGAAATCCCTCTGCAGTGCTCAAATACTACCTTGTTTTGAACATTTCTCTTGTAGCAAGCTTTTCACTTTAAATATGCTAAAGCTTCAATTCAGAGGATGCATTTTTCTTACTCTTGAGGAAGACTTTAAAAACCATCTAAAAATGTCTAATAATGTGAGGTTTTTGAAAGCTCTTAAAGGTGGCTCTGAATATTAGTGTGAATTGTATTTGATTTCCAGGACAATAGCTGTTGTTTTTCTACTTTTTTACCTATTGTCTGGATATGGCTCTTCTGAGTCCCTAATTTCTATTCTGTAAAATTTAAGGTAATGTTTTCACATCGCCTTTATTATAGATAGCTATAGGAGACAAACAGGTCATTGAGGAAATGGGACAAAGGATTGTTTGGTGAGCACTGGGATCCAGGCTTGGATCCAGCATTTTTCTCCCCTACTGTTTGCCAGCCCATTGCATTCTGGTGGCCACTCAGAGGCTGACCTGTGAGGCTCAGCAGTTGCTATCCCTGCTGCTTTCAAAGGCTGGGCTGCGTGGGTCACAGAGTTTTTCATTTTCTCTTGGTTAGGAAATGCTGTGTTATGAAGGGCCCTGGTAGAGGGAAAGTAATTTTTGAAGCCCCTTGATTTGTGATATCAGTTGAGAGGAGGCACCCACTGGACCTGCTGAAGTTCCTTTTAGAGACCGTAGCATGGAGAAAGTGTTCCTAGGTAACATGGAGGAAGTGTTCCTAGGTCTGTGATATACACATTAGCCTCTTGATCATGTTTGCCTTTAAACTGTGTAATACATCTTAACAAGCTTGGTAAGTCAGTTCACCTGATGAGGAGTGGTGTGTTTAAGTACATAAATCAGGAGTTTCCTAGAGTGACAGTATTCTTTGTTGTCATGGAGTTTTAAGGTAATTTATAATGTTTACCTCTGTTCACAATCAGAATAGCAATATTGGTGAAAATAAAATAACGGCATGGAAACTCTGTGTACTATATTCACAACTTTTCTATAATTCTAGAATTACTCTAAACTGAAAGGCTTATGCAAATAATAATAACTGAAGGCCCTCTCTGTTCCAGTCATTCTGGAATCTACATTTGTTATTTCGAACTCTCCTAAGATGTAAGAAATTCAGCCACGAGCTCAAGATCACACAGCTAAGCAGAGTGGGGACTCAAACCTCTGTCTTAGCTGAGTGAAAGTCTAATCCTACCGCATGTACCTGTGTTCACTGGGGAATTGAAATGGAATTATTTGAACAAGGATGTGGCTCTTCAATATGTCATTTAAGTCTGCAAATATGCCTTGATTTCTTTCTATTGTAGATCAGCAGCGTTGTATGGCACTTGCTGATTTTGCATGCTTGTGTCTTTGGTATGTGGCCTCTTTCAGTTCAGGGACCAACTTTTTCTTTTACTTTTTTTTGAGAGGGAGTTTTGCTCCGTCGCCCAGCCTAGAGTACAGTGGTGCGATCTCAGCTCACTGCAACCTCCGCCTCCCAGGTTCAAGCGATTCTCTTGACTCAGCCTCCCAAGTAGCTGGGATTACAGGTGCCCGCCACCGCACCTAGCTAATTTTTGTATGTTTAGTAGAGACGGGGTTTCTCCGTGTTGGCCAGACTGGTCTTGAACTCCTGACCTCAGTGATCCGCTCACCTGCCTAACCCTTCTCCAAAGTTGATACTTTCAAGCATTAAACTATTTACCTGACAATTTAGCTTTAAGATAAAAAGAAAACCAGAAAATACTTGTTAGACCAAACAAAACACATTTATGTGCAGATAGTTTGCAGCTTCTAAGGAGAACATTATTTGTGAAATAAAAACAATTTATTTCTAGGATAACTTTTATTATTTGAGTTTTAGTGGAGAATTTGTATTTGTTGTATATAAGCATATGTCACCCTTCCATATCACTTTTTTTTTTCTCCCCAGAAACAGGGTCTCTCACTCTGTGGCCCAGGCTGGAGTGCAGTGGTATAGTCACAGCTCACTGCAGCCTTGAACTCCTGGGCTCAAGCAATCTTCCCACCTCAGCTTCCCAAGTAGCTGGGACCACAGGTGCGCATCACCATATCTGGCTAATGTTTTTTTATGTTGGTAGAAAAGGGGCCTTTCTATGTTGCCCAGGCTGGTCTTAAACACCTGGGCTCAAGCAATCCTCCTGCCTTAACCTCCCAAAGTGTTAGGATTGCAGATGTGAGCTACTGTGCCTGGCCTAGAATTGGAATCTTGAATTTTTGCCTTAGGCTCACTAACAGTGTTCTTTCAGCTACATTTAACAAATGTTTATTGGGCTGCTACTATATGCTAGGCACGGGTATACCTGAACAAAACAGATGAAAATCCTGCTGGCATGGAGCTTATATTCAACTTTTCAACTACATTTAACATATATTTGTTAGGCTGCTACTAATATCTTAGGCACTGGGATATATGAACAAAACAGATGAAAATTCCTGCTTACATGGTGCTTATATGCTAGTGTGTAGGTGTGGTCAGACAAACTAAGAGGCAAATTGTGTGTCCCTTTAGGTGATTAGTGCTCTGGAGAAGCAGAGAAGGAGGAAAGTGGATTCTTTGGGGGAGTGGAAAGAGGAAAATTCGCAATTTTAAATATATTGTGATTAGGGAAGGTCTCACTGAAGTGAGGACTGAATAAAGGTGTTCAGGAGGTGAGCAAGCAAGCCATGTGGTTGTCTGGGCAGCCCTGCCAAGAGAATGGCTGGGGCAGTGGCCCTTGGTGTGAGCTTGCATGGGGTATCTTCAGGACAGGACAGCAAGAAGGCCAGCATGGCTGGAACAGAGTAAGTAAGGTTCAGAGCTAGAGAGATGAGGTCAGAGGGATAAAGGAAATCATTTAAGAGCTGGTGTAGACAGACTTGCTCTGTAAAAGGCCAGATATAAACGTTTTTGACTCTGCAGTTCATAGCAACGACTCAACTTCATCTGCAGTGCTGAAGCAGTTGGTAGGCAGTGCACAAACGGGCACAGGGTATCCAGCAGTGCTGTATTCACACTGGCAGGCACTGGGCAGGATTCACCCACCACCACTTCTGACTCCTGGTTTAAAGCCTTGTCAGCCATTGTCCAGAGTTTGATGTGTACTCTGAATGAGATGAGAATTCATTGGAGGGATCTGGCTCTGTTGTCCAGGCTGTAGTGAAGGGATGGAATCGCAGCTCACTACAACCTCAACCTCACAGACTCAAATGCTCCTCCCACCTCAGCCTCCCAAGTAGCTGGGACTACAAGCGCAAGCCACCATGCGTGACTAATGTTTGTATTTTTTGTAGAGATGGGGTCTTGGCATGTTGCCCAAGCTGATCTTATCCTGAGCTCAAGCCATCTGCCCACCTCAGCCTCCCAAAGTGCTGGGATTGCAGGTGTGAGCCACCGCACATGGCCTTCCTTGGAGGTTTTCAAATAGAGGAATTAGAAAATTTGACTTCTGTTTTAAAGGGATGCCACTGGTTGCCTAGTTGAGAATGAACTGACAAGGAATGAGGGTAAAAGGGTAGAGTTACCATGAACCAGGATGGGAAGACTGCAGTGGAACAGGTTTGTGGGTGGGAAGGACGGTGATCTGGCTTTGGACAAATTTGGGATAACTGTTCGGCTTCTGAGTGGAGATGATGAGGCTATTGGTCTACAAACCTGGTGCTCAGTGCAGAACTCAGAGCTCAGTGTAAGAATTTGGGAGTGTCCAGCAAACAGGTGGTATTTAAAATCATGAGACTAGATGAGATCACCAAGGGAGTGAGTATAGATAGAGAAGAAGTTCAGGGTCTGAGCCTTGGGGCCGTGCAGCATTAAAATGAGAGACACTAGTTTGGGACTGTTTTGTCACTTTGGGAGTGTTGATTCTTTGATTCTGATTATGAATGCATGTAGCACTTTCAACTCTTACATGGATTTTAAATACAGAACCTCAATGTCCTTCCTGCTAGGTTTATTATTTACCACCTATGTTCTTCTATTTTTTTTTTTTTCTTTAGAGATAGGGTCTTGCTCTGTTGCCTAGGCTGGAGTCCAGTGGTGTAGCTCACTGTAACCTAAAACTCCTGGGCTCAAACAGACCTCCAGCCTCAGCCTCCAGAGTAGCTGGGACAGGTACATGCCACCATGTCTGGCTAGTTGTTTTTGGTAGAAATAAGGTATGTGTGTGTATATATATGGCCATTTTAGGCTGCCCTGCATATGGAGCAGCCATTCTTCTATTGCTTTGCTTTCTTAATAAACTTGCTTTCACTTTACAAAAAAAACAAATAGCATTTAAATCATTTGAAGTATACAGTTCAGTGGCACAAAGTGCTGGAAGTTATTAAATTATAATTCTAGTTTTTATATATAGTTTTAAAAAATTATGGTAAAATATACATGACGTAAAATAAAACAGGCCATTTTAGGCTGCCCTGCCTGTGGATTAGCCATTCTTCTATTTCTTTACTTTCTTAATAGACTTGCTTTCACTTTACAGAAAAAAAAATCATTCAAATCATTTGAAGTATACAATTCAGTGGTATTAAGTACCTCTCAGTATTATGCAACCATTACCACTGTCCATTTCCAGAACTTGGTTTCTTCATTCCAAACAAACTCTGCACCTATTAAAAAGTAATTATTAGTGACCTACTCCCCAGCCTCTAATAATCACCATTCTGCCTGTGAATTTCCTTATTCTAGGTACCTCAGTTAAATGGAATCATATAATATTTGTACTTTTGTGTTCTGGCATATTTCACTTAGTATGTTTTCAAGGTTCATCTGTGTTACAGCATGTATCAGTGCTTTTTAAATTTAAATTTTATTATTTTAATTTTGCTAAACATCCTACAGTGCACATCAGTGCTTTTGTTATTATTATTTTTTAAAACAACCTCTTATATCGAGTCTTATTTCTAACAGGAATTCTTTGCTGCAGAAAGGTCCCCATAGCTCAGCCTTATGTTCCGAAACACTCATGGTCTCTGTCCAGAACGCTCCAAGAGCTTGTTGAAGTGGCTCTTCAGCCCATGCCGCCCTCTTATTTGTGCTGCTAGTAAAATAACGATAATGCTATTGAGTAGCTGGATAGTTTACTCTCTGGCTAATATGATTTGATGGATTTTATTATATGGCATTTTAATCAAAGGATACGCTTGTCTCATTTGAAATAGAAAACCTGAAAAAGTGACAGTTTAAAGGCAGCAATCAAGTCAAATAGATTTCTTCTGGAATTGTGATAAATGTAGTGAACATGATGTTGGAGAGCATGATTTTACCGCTTGCTCATTTGATAATTGCTGAGCTTAGCGAGGCCAAGTCCTGTAATGTTGCCCTGTTGCTTCAAGGCAGGTATACTGAAAAAACTCAGTTATTAAATATTTGCCATATTTCCTAAGTAGCCTGTTTATTCTTTGCCTGATAACAGCAGTTTTTATGGCAGCAATGTGTGTTAAAGGAAAACCTGGCTCTCCTTTGGGGTTCAGGAGTCAGGTCCACCGAAAGTTCAGCTGCCATGTGAAACAAGGTATTTGTTTAACCAGCTTTCGGTGTTGTAGGAAAGACTCATTAATGTTCTTGACTGTGGTGCTAAAGAATGATGAGGGATAAAATGAAAATACATTTTTAGCTTCAATTCAGGACTGGTGATTGCAAAACAACAATGACCAAACAACAAAAAACTCTTTTTAGAAAAAAAAAAAATTGGAGGAAAAGAAAAATAAAGGCAAGAGGTTATTTTTAAGATGCAGCCACAGTTCAGTCTAGTTTCCAGTAGACCTTTTAGGTCATTTCTCATAATTTATTGAGTCATCCCAGCAGTTGTGAAAACAGCTATAATGAAAGTTGAAAAGGAAGATCATAGTATCCATTGTCCTCTCCTTTTGTAGTGTGATTAACTTTGGGTTTTGGCTTCAGGTTACCCTTCCCATCCCCAGCCCCTTTTAATATAATCATGTGGTGGGCAAAGGATTAAATTAGTATATCTAGGAGATTGGAGGGAACTTTACTTCATGCTCCAGGAACCCTGGGAATTTCCCCCAGCCCCCATTACCAGTAACAACACTAACAGTGTTTATATTGAAGTGGATATGGAAGCCAAGGATCTTCAAGGTCTTAGTGGCAAGCCTAGTAGTGAGCTGTTAAGTCAAATCAGAGCAGTGATTGAATCTCAGCTTGTTTTTCTATAAAATGAGAGTAATAATACTTACTTTATCAAAGATCATTGAAACCTTTTAATCTTCTTGATTAAGGCTTGTGCTAGGAGGAGGTTGGAGAGAATGTGTCCTTGCTGCATGTCTGTCTATTCCCAAAGCCCCGAGAGCACCTGGATGGCTTCCAGAGCTCAGTGATTATGTATTTTATGCATTAGTAGGCTTGTTTCAAGATATCTTGGCCAGATAATTATGAGGCTTGTCTTTCAGAGGCAGCACGCACACCAGCAGGTGTATCCACATAAGAACTCATGGCGGGTGCCTGTCTTGCAGCTGCAATAGCAAGACATCTCCATCCTTGGAACAGTGAGAAGTGAACTCAGGAAAGTGCCTACATTCTCGTCCAGCCAAATTATTGTTTACCTGTCCTGGACTATAAATAATTCCATGACATGTGTCCAATCCTGTGTGAGTTCCAGGGTTGGTTTTGCTTTTCTATTTTGATTCCCTTGAACTGTCTGCAAAATTAGTAACCAAGTTGACCTTCATCTTTTAATTTAGCCCAGGACTCTAGGCCCTGTGTGCTTGCCATATCAGGAGGGGTGAGATCAAGGCCCGCTTCCAGTGTCATTTGATTCTCTACCCTGCCATTCTCTCTGTTCTGAAGAAATAAAGTTTGTTTGCTCTTTGTCCTAAGGTGGAACATGTCTTTTAGAGCACCTGCTAACATATGATTTAAAAGATATTTCAGGCTGGGCGTGGTAACTCATGCCTGTAATTCCAGCACTTTGGGAGGCTGAGGCAGGCGGATCACCTGAGGTCAAGAGTTCGAGACCAGCCTGATCAACATGGTGAAACTCCCATCTCTACTAAAAATACAAAAATTAACCGGGTGTGGTGGTGCAGGCATGGTGGCCTGTGCTTGTAATTCCAGCTACTCAGGAGGCTGAGGCAGGAGAATCACTTGAACTTGGGAGGCAGAGATTACAGTGAGCCAAGATCGCTCCACTGCACTCCAGCCTGGGTGACAGAGTGAGACTCCGTCTCAAAAATAAATAAATAAATAAATAAAAGATACTTCACCTCTCACAGCCAAATACAGATGTAATTTGGGGGGGGGGGTATGATTCTTATTTTATATTGTGTTCTGATTATATGTAATTTTTGGTTTATCCTGTCAACTGCATAAGAAAAAAGCAATTTCCACTCTTTATGCAGACAATTCTACTTCATAAATAGATTGCAAAGTTTTCATGTGTTCATTTTACCATTTGTTCTTAAGAAGGCTTACTTTAACATAATTACCAACAAATGTTTGCACCTGGCATTTGGGATCAGCGAATGGTGTGAAATGGGGATAAAAATAGTAAGCATTAGCCAATGCCAAAGTTGTCAGTGATTTAAATAGTGCTATCCTGGAAATGCTGCTTTGGGGGAGCTGGAGCGGAGGGGTCGTGCTGGGGGTGGTGCGCGGAGGGTTGGAGGTGCAGGTAGTAGATGGTTCTAAGCACCTTGTTAGGCTCAGTTTCTGTGGTATTATCTTAGGGCTAGACTTTTGGGATGGGTTATACTTGTACTTCAGTTTGTATGTGGGTCGTACTTGCACCATGGGGGGTATGGTTATTGACAACTGATTTCCTGTGGTTCTCTTTCCAGCCCATGCTCGCCAGATGCCATTAGCAAGTTGTACGTTCTGATACCCTAAGGTTTTTCTGAGAAAGCTGCAGCAGAAATACCCCAGAGAACAAAGAAGTCAGAAAAAAAAAAACATTTAAAGATAAGCACACAGGCCTAGTGCGTAATCCCAGCACTTTGGGAGGCAGAAGTGGGTGGATCACCTGAGGTCAGGAGTTCGAGACCAGCGTGGCCAACATAGTGAAAATACTAAAAATACAAAAATTAGCTAGGTGTGGTTGGCGCATGCCTGATATCCCAGCAACTTGGGAGGCTGAGGCAGGAGAATCACCTGAACCCGGGAGTCGGAGGTTGCAGTGAACTGAGATTGTGCCACTGCACTCTAGCCTGGGCAACAAAAATGAAACTCTGTCTCAAAAATAAAAAATAAAATAAAAAATAATATATATATATATGTATATATGCACGCAGGCATATACAAATATAAGCACACACATCATGGATATTGTAATGTCCCAATCCCATAATTTTGAAATGATTACATAGGTGGAATACAGAAGTAGTCCCTACTTTTCAGCATGACTCGCCTTCATTACTCACCAAAAAACAGCAGTACTAGTTATCTTAGTCACAGAGGATGCATGTCATTTAAACTTGTTCTTTTAAATAGTGAAAGCTAATGCTTTATGGTTTTATTCCGTGCCCCCTGCCCTCATGCCCCCATGGGCCAGACAGGCAGTTCACCAACTTCTCTCCAGTTGTGCATCCCCTTCCTTCATGTGACTTTCAGGTAGTTTGTATGCATCTGCTCTAGTCCTAGAACCGTGGGACCTTCATTCACAGTAGCCAAGAGCAATGGGCCTTCTTAAGGAAGAAAGAGCTCAGTTGGCAGATATATCCTGAGTTGAGTTGTGAAGGCACTCATTCATCCCTTTCTGTTTTTGATGGGATTAGTACAGTCTTCAATCAATAGCTTAACTTCATCTCTGCTTTTATTACTGCTCCTAGCATAAATTATTTAGCACAAATGCAGACATAATCTCAGAAAATTACTTAGTGTCCTGCTGTGACCATCGTTTTCTTAAATGTATGATGTTCCAACCGCAAATTAGCAAAAGACACTTCAAGAAAGTCTTTCTGTGGATTCATTTAGAGGGAGTTTAGAAGGTTGTAGTCAGTGCTGCCTGATCACTTTTCTTTTAGGTGAAATTTTCTTTTATTCATAGTATAGTTAATAGCTTTCCTATAAATAACTGTGTGTGTGTGTGTGTGTATTTTTAAAAGTCACTTTTTACTTGATAATATCTTAATCCCTTAAGGATTTGTCAATTACCCCATCAGTGGAATGAGTCACTTTATGGATAGGGATTCCGAAAATGCCAAACTTTCTTTGGGGGGTGGGGGTTGGATTGGGGGAGGTCACAGTAATAAAAACTCTAACCTTGAAGATGCCGGGAGGGCCTACAGACGTGTTGGAATTCAACAATTAGGTGTATTTTGGTGTAGCCTCATAGTGCACTGACCCAGCTATAAAGATGAAGTCACTCATTCTTGTAATGATCTGCTAGCTTGTTGAACTGCAGTCTAGAGCTGAAAATTCTGCTGCTTTTGAACAGTGATCTAATTGTGAAAAGCACAGATGGCTACTGATAGTTTTCAAATATTAGGCATTTACTGATTTTAAAAATAACTGAGAAGGGGAAAACCAAGGTGAGAAGAGACTAAAAATCAAATAGTCACATTAGGTTTTGGATCTTCAGACAGCTGAACAAACCAGACAATCTACAAAGATTCTAGATTTGCTTGGGTAGTTGTAGTTCAGGTGTTGCTTCCCTGTGCATCGAGCCCCTAGGGCATTGCCTGTAATAGGTTCTGGGACAGAGGCACCTGCTGATAACTCCACTGGGTCATTAGCAACTTTGAACACCCTCAGAAGCCTGACTGTTAGGCGTGGTGGGAAATGTTAATTGGCCTCTGAGTGAACTAGGAGGTACTGTTAGGATTCTTATCCCTTGATAAACTTACTCCCTCTGGCAGTCTTGTTAATATTTAAAAATAAAGTGTAAATCTATTATAGGACATTGTAATTTAATTTTTGTTGCATTTCTGAGCCATGTGGTTGCCAGCATAGGGTCAGTACCCTAAAGCCTTTGAGCTTTCTGGGTTTTAACTCAGCTTGACTGTGGGGTGTGCAGGCTTGGGAATTGAGTTTTGTCTGAGAGTAACAGCAATCTTAGGAGTTAGTGATTTTTTTGGTGCCTGCAAATGTTACTGAGCACACGGAATAAGCCACCGGGCTGCTTATGGAAGGGAGGCACAGCTGGGTTTGGTCCCCATTCTCTCCTCTTATTCCTTCCTCTCCCTTTTCTTCCTGAGCTCATGTTTTGGCTGTGATAGGTTATTTTTCTCAGGAATATTTACTTTTTGAAATCTTAGGTTTTGTGTCTTTGCATTTAGCCAGTACGAGCAGCATTGTCTGATATCTTGGCAGGTTCCAGAGAACTGTCCATTGTGGGTAGAGTTGGGAGTGGCAAGAACTGAAATTCCAGAGGCAGAGGCCAGGTTTTATGGACTTTTCTGAGTCATGCTAAGCATGAGTAATTTGGACTTGACTTTGAAAGTGGTGGAAAGCCATTGAGAGACAACAGGAGGATATATTTATAATTTCTTTTAGCTCACCTATGACATTATAGGTAAAGACTAAATGCAATTCTTTTTTTTTTTTTTTTTTTTTGAGACAGTCTTGCCCTGTCACCCAGGCTGGAGTGCAGTGGCATGATCTCAGCTCACTGCAACCTCCGCCTCTCGAGTTCAAGCGATTCTCCTGCTTCAGCCTCCTGAGTAGCTGGAATTACAGGCATCCAACACCATGCCTAGCTAATTTTTGTATTTTTAGTAGAGACAGGGTTTCTCCATGTTGACCAGGCTGGTCTTGAACTCTTAACCTCGTGATCTGCCTGCCTCGGCCTCCCAAAGTGCAGGGATTACAGGTGTGAGCCACCATGCCCGGCCCTCTTCCTTTTTTTTTTTTTTTTTTTTTTTTTAATAGGGATGTGGTCTCACTATGCTGCCCAGGCTGGTCTCTAACTACTGGGCTCAAGTGATCCTCCCACCTTGGTCTCCTGTGCCTCCCTTCCCCTTCCATGAGCTGTCCTGTTGGCTTGTTCAATAACGTTTGCAGACTCACCAAAAAAAGTTACTAATTCCTGGGATTTTGTAATTTCAAAGTGTTGGGATTACAGACATGAGCCACCATACCTGACCCTAAATGCAGTTCTTGATTCTAAAGACTAAGTAATACTTTACGGACATAGAAAAACCCTTGAATGCTTTAACTTCTTATTTGAACATTGCTAGGGTCTTTATTCCCTCTGTAACAATTCTTGGCCCATTTATAGGATTTTTAATATTAGTATAATTTGATTTAGGTTTAGTTGGCAATCTAGATACATCTGAAACCAAACTTTTCCCAGAACTTTTTATTATTAAAAAATTCAAACTTACAGAAAAGTTACAAGGATAACACAATAAAAACAGTATCTTCCATCTGGAGTCAACAGTTACTACTTTGTTTTTTTTTTGTTTTTTTTTTTTTTTTGAGACCAGTTTTATAGCATGTCCTGGCCGGGCGTGGTGGCTCACACCTGTAATCCAAGCACTTTGGAGGCCAAGGCGGGTGAATCACCTGAGGTCGGGAGTTCAAGACCAGCCTGACCAACATGGTGAAAACCCCATCTTTATTTAAAAAAAAAAAAAAAAAAAAATAGCGTGTCCTACATTCTGGAATTGCCTAGTGTCACTTTGATGTGTTCCCTAATTTTTTTGAGATGGAGTCTTGCTCTGTCGCCCAGGTTTGGGGTGCAGTGGCGTGATCTTGGCTTGCTGCAACCTCCACCTCCTGGGTTCAAGTAATTCTGCTTTAGCCTCCTCAGTAGCTGGGATCACAGGCGCCCACCACCATGCCCTGCTAATTTTTGTATTTTTAGTAGAGACGGGGTTTCGCCATTTTGGACAGGCTGGCCTCCAACTCCTGACCTCAGGTGATCCACCTGCCTCAACTTCCCAAAGTGCTGGGATTACAGGTATGAGCCACTGTGCGTGGCCAATCCGCTGTAATTTTGTAAGCCAGAAGATAAGTCTAAGAGCTTGATTTGATTTACATTAAAAGTTTTTTTGGCGAGAATACTCAGAAGGTAATCTTAGTTTGTTCTAGTGTTGGTGATGCCCAATTTGAGCACTTGGTTAAGTGGTACCTGTCTGATCTCTCCATTGTAAAGGGATGTTTCCCCCTTTGCCATTATGTGATCTGTGGGAAGAATTTGTTTTTAATTTTCTTTCCAGAGTGTAGCCTTACAAATTTTGTTGTGTTTTTGTTTGTTTTCTTTTTAAAATCCAAGCCCTTGGGGAGGTCGAGGCCAAACCACCCACCTTGGCTTCCCAAAAGGCTTGGATTATAGGTGTGAGCCCCCTTGCCTGACTTCTTACAAGTTTCCATCAATCATGCTCTTCCAGCGCTCCCTTGTAGAGTAGGTTGGCCCTTCGGTTTCTGTGGACTTGGGTCTTGAATTGCTTTAAAATGTGAACATTACTTAGCTAAAGAAAGAAAAGTTTATGTCTGATCAAGTGACAGAGTCTGTCTGTTATAATAGATGAAAGAAAAATAGCCCAGCATTCTGCATGGCTCAGAGAACCTGTTTCTAGGACTGCAAGTTGTTATTTGCAAAAGACAAGCCATCTGGAGGAGAGGAAGGGTTTCATTACCCACAAGGTGTTAAGGAAAGACTTTGTTTTGCTAAGTGTGTATGCCTTACAGGCTAGAAATTTTCAAGTGCTTTCTCTGGCATCTTTTGCCTTTTTATGGAAAGCATGGCTCTGATTTCATATGTTTGACAATTTAGGTGTTAGTATCAGTTGGAATGGTGCCTACTTGGAAGCACTTAAATTCCCAATGAGTAGATAACCCCATTAGTCTGTTACAAACTTCCAGGCTAACAATAATGTGATTAAAATATATTCTCCCCACAGGACATGAAGAATAATCTTTCCAAAAGAGGATCAGGAGGGAGACCAAAGAACAGACTGTGGAAGGATGGTAGACTAGATAGAGGAAACTTGCTTGATAAGGTTAAAGCTAGAAGCACTAAGAGCTTTAGGATCATTATGTATCATTTGGGGTAGGATAATTTGGGAGTAGAAAAACGGTTTGAGATTAGGGGAATGATTAGTGTCTGGAGCAATGAAGAGGGGAGGAAACTCTTATTAAGGCAGAAGTTTGGTTGTGTTTTGTGCTTTTTCCTGCCTCATACAAAAATGTATTGATTATTGCTTAAAAAAAAATGAAAAGAAAAAGACCCTGCCCAAAGGTAGCATTCCTAAAGTGTGTACATCAAGTAGGTACTGTGTGAAAGGAGTTTTCAGTAACTTTGGAAACTTTGAAATTTTGGGTCAATTGATTTAAACAGATTTGGTTACTTCAGTGTTTCACTACTGGAACAGAGAACCTCATTATCTTACACAGTTCTGATGTTCATGGAAATGTTACATTGTAACAAAGACAAGACAGTGTAGATGACCTGTAATTCTGCCATGCAGAGATGAAACACTGAACATCTTGATAAGTAATTTCTAAAACTGTATGCGTATATTTTCCTTTGTGTCTTGAACACAAATGTCATATACTGTATATAGTATATTTACTATATACAGTCTTCAATGAATAGCTTAACTTCATCTCTGCTTTTATTACTGCTCCTATCATAAATTATTTAGCACAAATGCAGACATAATCTCAGAAAATTACTTTTTTTTTTTTTTTTGAGACAGTCTCACTCTGTCACCCAGGCTGGAGTGCAGTGGTGTGATTTCAGCTCACTGCAACCTCTGCCTCCCAGGTTCAAATGATCCTCTCACCTTAGCCTCCCTAGTAGCTGGGCTTACGGGCATGCCCCTCCCCACCCGGCTAATTTTTGTATTTTTAGTAGAGATGGGGTTTCGCCATGTGACCAGGCTGATCTCGAACTCCTGATTTCAGGTGATCTGCCCACCTTGGCCTCCCAAAGTGCTGGGATTATAGGCGTGAGCCACCGCGCCCAGCCTGCACAGTGTGATTTTTAAATAGTGAGTACTTCTAAAACAATGATCATTATTTCAGTGATTGCTTAATTTGCCATGGTCTGATTTTGTCATATTTTTTTTTCTAGACCCTTTCGTTACATAGATAGGTTGGAGTTTTGCTTTTATAAATAGTACAGAGATAAACAGCCTTGAACACACTTGTTATTTGTCCAATTATTTCTTTAGGATGAATACCTGAAAGTAGGAGCTATTGGGTTAGAGTATGAGCATTTCACTTTGATCTGTATTACAAACCTCTCTAGGGGTTTTATCCATTTGTTTCTGTTAACAAAGTATGGGATACCTGTTCCACCAAAGCCTCTGAATGTTGGTGAGGCTTTGGTAAAACAGGTATCAGTCTTTTGACTCATTTAGACAAGCAGTTTGTAGTGTCAACTTAAATTTTTATGTTACATGTTTGCAGTGGGTTAGGAGAAACTTAGTTGTAGGCAGATAGCATTTCAGAGTTGAAGAAATTCAACTTTTTGCTACAGAATTGCATTCTTTTAAATCCTCACTCAACCAGACACTATGGTGCATGCCTGTAGTCCCAGCTACTTGGGAGCTAAGGTGTGAAGATCTCTTGAGTTCAGGAATTTGAGACCAGCCTGGGCAACATAGTAAGACCCTGTCTCAAAAAAAAAAAAAATCATATCTGTTGTAAAGAACGTTGGTAAAACAGAAGGAAAAAAAGTAATCTCACCTCACTGTTACTCCTTTATAGCGAAGCAGTTTGGTAAATTTGCCTCAAGTCTTTCTTAGTCTGATGCATGTTGTTATTCTTTAGCAGTAGGTATCATGATATAGCAGAACTATTTTCATGTTGTTAAAAATGTGATAGTCTATGGTAAATATTATGCATAAGGTATATGGTGATAAGGTTGTCTAGCTTTCACTTTTAAAGCTGTGTAAGATTCCATCAAGTTTTGTGTCACAGTTGACGGGCTGTTTTAGTAAGTGAAAGCAAGTTTATTAGAGAAAAGAAACAAAAGAATGGCTACTTCATAGGCAGAGCAGCACTGAGGGCTGCTGGTGGACTTTTATTGTTGATTTTGAGTTGTTTCCCAAGATTTTGCTTTTAGAAAACTTTGTGCATAGAATAGCCTCATATTTAGGATACTTTCCTTGAAATTGCTAGCTCAGAAGGTAGGAGCATTTTTATGGCTATTGTTGAATTTGCAAATAGTTTTCCCAAAAGGTTATACCAGTCTGCACGAACACCAGCAAAGTTGGTGAAGTATCAGTTTCATTGTGACCTTTTCTGGCTTATAGACTTTTTCTTTTGTGGTTGCAGAAAAACCAGTATGCTTCTACATCAAAAAAGCAAGGCACCTCCTTCAAATGGCCATCACAGCATCTGTATGTCAAGCTGTAATTCTTTAATAAATGGCTGAATGCCTACTATTCATCAGACACTGATGAAAAAAAGAATAAGAGTCTGTACTCTTAAGGAGCTTACAGCCTGTTGGAAGAGAGACATGCTCAGATTTATAGAGGTCATGGATAGAAGTTGGCATATCATTTGAGAAAGAGCCCAAAGATAGGGTAGACAGTTCTAATCTTGGGGGTGGGATGATAAGAGGAAAAGCTAGGAAAGGGACATTAAAGCTTAGTATCAGCTGGGCATGATGGCTCTCACGTGTAATCCCAGCAGTTTGGGAGGCTGAGGCAGAAGGATTGCTTAAGCCCAGGAGTTTGAGACCAGCCTGCGCAACAAAGTGAGATTCTGTCTCTACAAAAATAAAAAAATTCACCAAGTGTGGTGGTGTGCACCTGTGGTCCCAGCTACATAGGAGGCTGAGGCAGGAGGATTGCTTGAGCTAAGGAAGTCGAGGCTGCAGTGAGCCGTGTTCATGCCACTGCAATCTAGCCTGGGTGACCGGACAAGACACTGCCTCACAAAAAAAAAGCTTAGTATGAGCAGGTGTCACAAGAGCGTGTTCATACAGAGGAGGTGTCGGTGGGGGCAGGAGGTTGGAACCAGAAGGCAAGTCAGGGACAGGGATTGGTTGGGGGAGTGGAGGGGTGAAGAGGAGATATTAGGACGAGGGGGTGTGGAGGTGAGGGGAGCAGAGCCTTTGTTCTGTTTCAGTTCCAGAGAGCAGTGTGGCAGAGCTGGCCTTGTGCCTCTAGCACATTCCCATCAGCAACATCTCTTTTCTTTTTTTTTTTATTTTTATAACGATGGGGTTTCACCATGATGGCCAGACTGGTCTTGAACTCCTGACCTCAGGTGATCCACCTACCTTGGGCTCCCAAAGTGCTAGGATTATAGATGTGAGCCACCGCGCCCAGCCAACATCTCTTTTCATACCCTGACACCCCTGCATTCACCTCGGGGTTGGTTTGTTAAATGTAGTTGTTCAGTGCCAATAGTACCAGCAAGGTAATTTATAGTTTTCTCCCACCCAAGCTTTCACTGAGGTTGTGTGGCTGTGCGTATGGATATTGGTACTTCTGAGGGGTGGGTAACTGGTCATGCTATTAAGAATTTTCAGGGAAGCAAAGCTGAAGCTTAGATCAGTAAAGTGTTTACAATAGGCTACCCAGTCAGCTAATACCTGTTTTAGACAGCATTTTCATGTTTAATCTTATGTACAGTTTAATAATTTAACAGATGATAAATAGGTCAGTGGAAATGTTTTCAGGGTACTTCATAGCTGTTAATTTTTACCACTTGGGTTTTTTTTTTTTTTTAAATAGCTAGGAATAGTAATTAGGGTGAAAAATGAAATCTCTGGATGACTTTGTGATTTTTCTGCCTCAAATGAGAAGGATTAGGAAAGCAAAAGATTCCTCAGATCAGTTTTTTCCCCCGAAATAATTTGTTTTGATTCTTTGTTAATGTGTGTGTGTGTCCCCCCTTGCCCCAGTTTTCTTTAAACACTTTTTGTATGAAAATTGTCACACAATTGCTCCAAAATATTTAAATAAGTAAGACAATGGGTATAAATTTTACTGCCAAAAATTCCTTGTATCTCAAAAAAAAGCTCTATTTTGTTTCTTAAATGTATGTTAATGCAATGCATAGTGTGAGTATCCAGCATTTTAAGCAGATTTAAAATGCAAAAATTCGTGATTCACATTAGAGCTTCAAACTCATAATAAAAATTTTATATGCATTATAGTATGATTATTGGCACCCACTCCTGAAGTGGAATATTGGCAACCTGAAGTATATGACATGTTGACAGTAAAGATCCAGATAATATTGGCCATGTGGGGTGGCTTGGTGACTCACACCTGTAATCCCAGCACTTTGGGAAGCCAAAGTGGGAGAATTGCTTGAGCCAGGGAGGTTAAGGCTGCAGTGCGCCATGATTGTGCCACTGCACTCCAGCCTGGGTGACAGAGCAGACCCTGTCAAAAACAAAGCAAAACAAAACAAAAACCACTTCAAAAAGATCCAAGTAAAAGTAATCAAATGAAGTGTGGGAAGCATAGCAGCTTTGGATTCAGGGGATTGAGTATCTGAGAGGCAGTAGAGCACACTTGTTAAAAACCTGGACTCTGCTGTGAAATCTTGGCTGCACATGGTCAGATTGCATATTCAGACCTGAGTTTTTTCATCTCTAAAATGATGGTAACAAGCTACCTTTCAGTTATTGTGAGGATGAAACGAGATAACACACAGGCATTTGGAAAGGTACTGGCACATAAGGACTCAATAAATGCATTATTATTTGTGTAGGAATTCATCTCTTTATAAGCAGAATAAGCAGATTCTTTCTTTACCTGTTGCGCAGAGCAGTGAAGACTGATCATCTGCTTGTTTGGGGGTAGGGTTCAGTTATTTTTCAGATTATGCTTTTTCCACAAAATAATGATCTAAAAAGATAATGCAGGTTTTGCAGATACTTTAGCATGGCAGAAATCAAACTTCAGCATTTTTTTTTTGGACACATTTTGTTTTTCCTTAATTTTTATTGTATCTTTTCAGTGGATTTTGTGTATGGGGAAAGGAGAGAGCACTAGCAAGCATGAGTGTGAGAGGGAGCCTCCTGTTCTATTTATTCCTTTTCTGCTTCTCCTCAGATTCTCTTCCCTTTTCTCTGCTATTTTTTTTTTTTTAAGAGACTTGGGTTTCTCCATGTTGGTCAGGCTGGTCTTGAACTCCTGACCTCAGGCAATCCACCCTCCTCGGCCTCCCAAAGTGCTGGGATTACAGGCGTGAGCCAGCGCGCCCGGCCTTCCCTGTTCTTTATGTCAAAAGCAAAAGCATGGACGTGTTAATGAGATTGAACCTGTGGTCCATAGATTGGTTCCAGTGTTTTTCTGGAATTTATTTGACTGTGTTATAAATCCCACATTTTGTAGTTTGTAGGGGGTATTGAGAACAAAGAGGTAATTTAAGTAAATCCAGGGAAAGAAAAGCCAGTCTAATAGACCCTCCCCCCTGAGCACTAAGCTGCACCTTTGCTGAGTGTCATTCTTTCTGGCTGTGGTCAGTTGTTCCTGGCTTTATATCTTGACATTTTCCCTCCACTCTACATGCCATGGAGACGTGGTGTTCCTCTGCATTGCTTTGTGTAGAAAGTACAGTCTTTGCTAAGATTCAGGCTGTCAACTTTTATTAATCAACTGGGATTCTACACACAGAATCTTATTTACTTCATCCAAGAATTTATATCTGGATACTAAAAAAGTTCAGTCCTTAATCTGGAGCCAGGAATTTTGAGTAGGGTGGATTTACTTGTTCTGATTGATTCCTACTCATTGGCCCACTGGAAATCCAATCCTGGACCATTTCTGCAATGTGATGGCTTTCAGAATCAAGTTCAGATCCAAGTATAATGCATGAAACCCTTTTGCTCTTGCTCCCCCCATTTTTTTAACCTTCTCTCTCGTGTTCCTGCCATATATAACTTTCTCCAGCCATACGAAACTTCTTTAACCCCGCAGATGTATTTCCACCTGGGTTGCTCTTTGTTTTCATTTATGCTGCTCCCTTTCCTGCTTCAGTGCTCTTCTTGAAGTGGAGGGAAAATGTCAAGACGTAAAGCCAGTGACAACTGACCAGAACCAGAAAGAATGACACTCAGCAAAGGTGCAGTTTTGTGCTCGGGGGCAGGGTGGGGGGGTCTGTTAGACTGGCTTTTCTTTCCCTGGATTTACTCACATCACCTCTTTGTTCTCAATGCCCCCTGAAGGACCATATTCTAGAATTACCTCTTCTGAGGGTATTTTCCTGGACCCTGTTCCCTATGATCTAGTAACCACTCCTCTGTGTCCCTGAACAAACATGACTGTTCTTCCATTGCAAAGTGATGGCAGGGGCTGTATCTTATTTGTATCTCTTTATCCTTAGAGTAGAGGGCAATCCTGGAATATCATATGTATATAATGAGTGTTGAATGATGCATGCTGAATTACAGTTTGTAACATTTATAAGAGTTCATCATCTCTTTGTGGCTGGTGTTTTACAGAAGTGTAAAAAGTCCTTAGGACTTGATGTTTCTTCATCACCATTACTATTACTATTATTTCCCCCTCTTTTTTTGTTTTTTGAGAGACAGGATCTTGCTCTGTTACCCAGGCTGGAGTGCAGTGGGCAACTCAAACTCTTGAGCTCAAAGGATCCTTCCGCCTTAGCCTCCCAAGTAGCTTGGGAGTACGCCATCATGCGCAGCTGATTTTTAAATTTTTCGTAGAGACAGAGCCTCACTACGAGCAGCCCAGGCTGTTCTCAAACTCCTAGCCTCAAGTGATCCTCCTGCTTATGCCTCCCAAAGGGCTAGGATTACAGACATGAGCCACTGTGCCCGGCTCTGTTTCTTCATTTATTTTAAAGTTGGGAACTTTACTTGGACATTCTTGGGGAGTAAGTGGCCACTTTACTTTTCTCCTCTTGGAGAAAGATTGAAGTCCAGCAGAACAATAACCCACTTAACCTGGCAGTTGCAACACATTTAATTATCAACTTTTTCTTTTTCTTTTGGAAAAAAATTACAAATCTGTAGAGACATTGAGAAAATAGTACAATAAATATATGCACTTCACCTGAGTTCACCAACTGTTAACATTTTGCCACATTTAACTCTTTGTGTGCATACATAAGCTCATACATGCATATATGCATATGCACACATTTTTTTCCTGAAACATTTGAAAGTAAAGTTGTAGATATCATGATGCTAAATCTCTAAATACTTTAATATACATCTCCTAAGAATAAGCACATTGTACATAATCACAACGCTATGATTACACTTAAGAAGCTCATCATTTAGTAATATCTGATACACATTCCATGTTTTTCTCACTTGTCTCAAAAATATCTATTTTCACACTCTGATTTTTCTATTCAAAATTTAGTCAAAGTTCATGTATTGAATTTAGTTATGTCTCTAGTCTAGAATAGCCTCTGCATTTTTTTTTTTTTTTGGTCCATATCTGTTATTCTGTAGAATATCCTATATTCTTTCAGCCTGAGTTATCTATTTGGATGTATTTGGAGACCTCATCTCTAAAAAAATATATAAATGTTAGCTGGATGTGTGGGGGCACTTGACTGATCCCAGCTCCTCCTGAGGCTGCGTTGGGAGGATCACTTGAGCCCAGGAGTTGGAGGCTTCAGTGAGCCATGATCATGCCACTGTACTCCAACCTGGGTGACAGAGTGAGATCTCAACTCTTAAAAAAATCCCACATTCTAGATTTATCTTCTTGTTTCCTCAATAGATTGAGAAGAATATTATGTAGGAAATGAATATCTTACCTTGAATTAGGAGGCTGAATTGTAGATTGTTCTAATGTTGGGTTGCTGAGTTGAGACATTTGGTAAGGGGATGACCTGCTAGATCTTCCTCTTATACAGCAAAATTACAAATGTCAGTTGTGATCAACATGTAATTTGTGGGGTGGTGCATTGAGGATGTGTTTTGACTATCTTCTTCAATAACGCTTTCACCTGAGGGCTTTAGCATCCATTGATTTCCATGTCATGATTATGACCCAAATATAACTGTAATCAACAGAACTGCTAAACAGAGTTCCAGGCTTTTTATGGTTCTTTTGTCCTTAGAGTTCATCTCTGGAAGAATGTATCAGAGTACTTTTCTGTGGGTTGCATTTTCAGTATAATGTATTATTAGAATTATTTGTTTGTGTTTGTATGTAGTTTTAGGGTTTGCCCGTTTTCCCCTGTCTCATAAATATACATATATATATATTTTTTTATTTTCTTTTTTTTTTTTTGAGATGAATTCTCACTATGTTGCCCTAGCTAGACTTAAACTCCTGGGCTCAAGCCATCCTCCTGCCTCAGCCTTCTAAGTAGCTGGGACCGTAGGTGTGTTCCACCATGCCCAGCTATATAATTTTTTAAATATGTAAATGTGCAAAATATAAAAGGTGTACTCAGGCCTCAGTCCTGTCCCTACCCCTTTACCCTGTCTCCATTCATTCTCTTATAGATTATCATTTTCATTAGTTTCTGGTTTACTCTTCCTATTTTTTTTTTTTTTTTGTAAAAATACGTGAGTTCATATAAATTTCCCTTTATTAAGTAGCATAATATGTCTTGGAAGTTAGTTCATGGATTTTGCTCATCTTGTTTTGGGGGGAGGTAAGTTTTATTGACATAACATTAAAATGTTTACAAGTAAGCAAAAGCTTGGTGAATTTTTAGACAATGAATATATCTGAATAACCAGTACTCAGGTTAAAAAATTATCAGAAGCCGCCTTCAACTCTCCTGCACCTGAGGGTAGCCATTCTCCTGACTTCTACACTGTAGATTAGCTGTGCCTGTTTTTGTATTTTATCTGCATGGAATCATACCACACATGTTCTTTTGTGCCTGGCTTCTTTGCGTCACATAAACTGTGAGAGATTCGTTCCCGTGGATGCATGCAGTTCTAGTTTATTTATTCCTGTTGCTGTATAGTATTCCAAATTTGGAATAGGCTACACATACTTAATCTCTTCTGAGTTCTTTCTAGTTTGGACTGTGACAAATGTTTTCTCATTCTTTTTTATGGCCTCATGGTACTCCGTCCATGGTGGGTGGGTATAAAAATTTATCCAGTCTTCCCTGGATGGTCATTTAGGCTTTTCCCCCAGTGTTTTTCTACTACAAATATTATTGCATAAGGTTTTGAATAAACTTGTACATTATATGGAACATATTTTTAAAAGCTTTATGAGGAATGAGAGTAACAGAGAACATTTCGGGGGGAAAGCTAATCTTTTTGGCAGAGCTGCTAAGTTGGTGAAAAGGAATTACTGAGCTTCTCTTAGGAACAGGTTAGTGCAGTGAAACCGGTTAACTTACAGTATTTTGGGTTCCTCTCAGAAAGGAGGAGGGTGCTAATGCAAAATAGAGAAGGGCTTGAAATCCATCTCCATGCCTCCTGGAGCACAGCAGAGTTCAGAAAACTGAACTGTGTAGTGTCTCAACTTATTTTTTAAAATTCAGATATTTATTATCCATTCTCTGTGTTCCCCACACACTGTTCTAGCCACTGAGGGTACAGCATTGACAGAAGTAGGCAACAGCCTTGCCCTCATGGAGCTCACATTCTCATGGAAGACAAGATAAATTTTAAAATATGTAGTATGTTAAGTAGAAAACTAAAGCAGAGAAGGGCGATTGGTGTTTGGGTGTGTGTATGGGTGTGTGGTATGTTTGCACGTGTTGGGAATTAGACACAGATTGTAAAAGTGGTCAGGAACGGAATGGTTTCTTTTCTGGTTCTGAACCCTCTTTTGGCTTACCAAGCCAACTGCAGCAAACATTAAGGATACACATTAAGGATCAGTGAGAAAGGAGTAGGTCGTCCTGTTAGAATCAGAGACAGAGAGGAAGAAAGGCCCTGTGGTGTGGCCAAGAGGTGGCTGAAGGGCGGGAGACCCAGTCCTTTGCTCCCAGAAACTGTTCAGTTAAACCATGGCCCAAGGCTGCTAACAATGGCATCTGGATAGAAATTTCTAATTGTATAGACCTAACTGGGGCTTATTTTTCTCAACTGAATTATGGTTATATATAAGAGATCCCACCTCCTAGATACTGGGGCTGGATAATAATAGCATTGTCTCATGAAAGTGTAAAACAAATTATTAGTAAGTGTGGATTTGTGTTAAATGTTGTCTTCACATTTACTACACTGCATTGTGATTTGTTGAATTTTGTCTGTACATTACTCATCTATTCAGCGTTGCCTTATGCATGCTTAGCCTCCAGCGCTCTCATACTGTGCCTAAAAAGCATACAGTAAAGGAGGTGCTCAGTAGAGACTCGTTGAAACAATGGAGGATTTAACCACTGTAAACCAACCTAAAATTGTTTTTTTAAACTGTGATTCAGCCACTGTTGGCTCAAGACCGTGTTATTGGAGAGTACTGCTTTCAGAATTTCCAAAATTGGCTGGGTGCATAATCCCAGCACTTTGGGAGGCCAAGGCAGGTAGATCACCTGAGGTCAGGAGTTCAAGACCAGCCTGGCCAACTTGGTGAAATTCCATCTCTACAAAAATACAAAAATTAGCCGGGCATGATGGCAGATGCCTGTAATCCCAGCTACTGAGAAGGCTGAGGCAGGAGAATCGCTTGAACCTGGGAAGTGGAGGTTGTAGTGAGCCAAGATTGAGCTGCTACACTCCAGCCGGTTACAGAGCAAGACTCTGTCTCCAAAAACAGAAGAAAAGAAAACAAAGTAAAGCTCATCAAAATGTATGCAACACCTCAGTTCACCTCTCTGGTTTTGACTTCACTAACCATATGACCTTGGGCAAACTACCCCCCCCCCCCCACTTAACTTCCTTATCTAAAATAAACACTCCAGATATCAACTTCACAGAGATATGAATTTTAAATGAGATAATTTAGATGGAAACCAACATGTGTATGCATATGTACTTCCTAGTGTAGGCAAGAGCCATGTGCTAAATTTATTAACAAGATTGCTTTTTCATTGTTGTTAACCAGACAGCGTCTCACTGTCGCCCAGGCTGGAGTGCAGTGGCACAATTATGGTTCAGTGTAGCCTTGATCTCCTGGGTGAGCAGATGGGACTACAAGTGCCCACTACCACACTTGGCTAGTATTTTCAAAATTTGTTTTTGTAGAGATGGGGTTTTGCTATATTGCCCAGACTGGTCTTGAACTCTTGGCCTCAAGTGATCCTCCTGCCTCTGCCTCCCACAGTGCTGGGATTACAGATGTGAGCCACTGCCTCCAGCCAGTAACAAGACTTTTAATAGAGACACCTGAAAGGTCCTACGGTTTCATCTGTATAACCAACTGCATGAGCACTGCACAGGAGAAGGGCAATTTAGCATCTCTAATAGATAAAGGGAATTTTGCCTCTAGCAAGCTTGATATGAATTGGTACTAGGGTATGACTGCTGTTCACTAACAACATTCAGCAAAGATTGATTGATTACCTAACCATGTAATGGAAGTTTAAAAACTATCATAGAAATATCCCAAACTGAATTTATCAAAGTAAGTGCTTCAGAGACTCACTTGATGTGGTGGTTTGGGAAATGGCAGGCTGGATAACTAAACAGCTCTCCTGGGAATTTCTGGGCCTTGAGTTATTGTGCATTATGAGTCTCCAAAAAAAGGGGCGTGCTTTGACAGATCTTTGGTAACAGATGGAACAAAGCTGCTGGTGGTTTGTGTGTTTCTAGGCTCATTATTCTGCACCTGGACCACTCTTAGTGTGGTCACCACCCTTTGTCACGTGTAGACAACTGGGCCAGTATTCAGAGAGAGCAGCCAGGATGTGGGGTGAAGTTGTGAAGATACCATGGGAGGAGCACACATAGAAGGGGCCTGATGGGGAATGGGTGGCTGGGGAGGGTTGAAAGAGAACCAGTGGGAAAAAGTGACTGGGCCAGCCTGGCTAACATGGTGAAACCCCATCTCTATGAAAAATACAAAAATTAGCCAGGCGTGGTGGCATGCACTTGTATTCCCAGCTACTCGGGAGGCTAAGCCACGAGAATCATTTGAACCTGGAAGGTGGAGGTTGCAGTGACCCAAGATTGTGTCGCTGCTCTCCAGCCTGGGCAACAGAGTCAGACTCTGTCAAAAAAAAAAAAAAAGTGGGAAACGTTTTGGATCCAACCAATGTAGATTTTCTTTGCTGATGGCTGTATTTTCCCTGTTGTTCTGTGGTCTTGGAGGTTATAGTTCCCCAGTAGTGGAAAGCATTAGATGGTTTTGACGAGTGTTCCTTAAAATCCTATCCAATCCCAAGTTGTGGATTTGTGATTGTTTCCTTTTGTTTGGCAGTCTTTACTCCCTCAGTTTTTATTTGTTCAGCATTGTGCTAGTTCTTTTGGATAATTAGAAAAAAACAATATGTGGTTTACGTGAATTTATTAGTTGAATGACAAGACTGACACGAGACAGCAAACCAAGTCAACATGTAAACAAATTAAAGTTTTGATAGTCTATATTAGACTAGCACAGAAATTGGAGAAAGAGGAAGACTGACATGGCACTGAAAGCTTCGCCAAGAAGTATGAAGGATTAACAGGATTTGCACGGTAGAAAGAGCAGACCCATTGCTGCAGCAGCAGCTCCGGGATGAAGGCAAGAGACAGAGAACGCTTTTGAACAGGAACAGTGTGGATAAATCTGTAATTAAGAAAGATCAAGAAAGATCCATCTGGCAGCTTTGTGCAGGCGATAAAGATGTGAGAGCTGTTTCCTTAAGATTAAGCATTTAAGCCATGTGGGTGCTTGAAGTCTTTCAGAGAGAGGTTGTGGCTACAACATGGATGAGCAAGGTATAAAAGCTTAATAGTTAGGAGCACAGACGCACCTGGTTCAAATCGCAGTGCTCTCACTTGACCTTGGTGAAGATGCTTGGAGAAACTGAAGCCTAGAAGTTGTTTGTAAATTCGGTAGTGTTACTTGCCTCTTAGGATAATTATGAGGATTAAATGAGATAAGGAATTATGTAATTAAGTGCTCAATAAATGTTGCTTACATTTATTATGTGGCCAGAGTTCCCTAGAGTAGTGATTATACAAGTGTGGTCCTTAGTCCAGCACCATTTATCACCTTCGAGCTTGTTACAAGTACAAATTCATGGGCCCCACTCAGACCCAGCTGCATCAGTCCCTGTAGTGGGACCTAGGAAGCAGGCTTCTTAAAAGCACTCTGAGAGATGGGTGGGAAATGTTAGAGAATGATTGCCATAGAGGAATCCTCCAGTTGGGATTCAAAGCTAAGAAAGGGAGAGTGTTTAAAGGAGGGACTAAGCAACTTTTCGGTACTTTGCAGTACAGAGGAAAGGAGGTAGTGAATTCTTGGTGGTACCTAACTAAAAGCTTTACATGAAATTTTCAATAAACACTTGTTTGTTTTTTTAATTTAAAAAAAAGCTACCACAAATTAAATAAGTACTTGTTTTTTTATATTATTGAAGACAACTGGTTTAGTAATATGTTGGGGATAAAAGGAAGATTTCAGGGCAGTGGGAACATACTGTTCAGCTCAAATGATTAAAAAGAAAAAAAAAAAGGACCACAGGACTGAATTAGAAGTTTTGTATTAAATGAAGTTTAAGTTTTAGGTTTAACAAGTATTTATGGATTGTCCCCCTACTGTGACTGGCAGTGTGCTATATTCTGGAAATAGAAAATGAGGTGTTACTCTTGCTTTCAGAGACTTTGCAGAGTTACACTTTTTTAATAATTTGAAGCTGTCTTTTTTCCTTAGAATCTTTCCTAGCTACTTAGAGACTAAACACAGTATGTGATCTATTCTCGGACCATGCCGGATGTTAAGCATAGGGCTGTCTCCCAGTCAATGCAAGGCTGTATTTGAAACTGATTTCTGAAAGTATTCTGAATATTGGTCCTTTTTGCTTATTATGTTATGGCTTGGGATACACCTTAGAGATGATTTGAAATCCTTTGAAAGATTTCATGTCCCAATTTAATGTTGGCCACATGGGGTTTTTGACATTATGCTAACCCACCCCCACCTCTGTCATTTCCAATATAAAGCACCAAACGCACCAGCTTGAAATACATTAACTTCTAAGCTTTGTCCTTATTACATTCAGTCATTATTTCCTGCCCAATATGTATCGGATACTGCTTTAATAGTGATGAAACATAATGTCAACCAAGTGTCTTGTCAAAGAGCCAGAATCCACATCCCAAGGCCAGATATATTGAGTATGGAGGGGGCACTGGGGCCTGGTCCCGAGGTTAGCCAAGTGGTTAGATGCATCCACCCTATACAGCCACAGAGTTTAGATTTGTAAATGTTCCACCCCTGTAACACATCCCCCTTTCACAATGATGGAGGGAAATTGAGGGAATTAGAGTGTGGTTAAGAAACCAATTTTAAAATCTCACCGTTTCTTGAAAATAGATGGCATAGCACTGAAGTTTGCAAGTAGAATATAGGAATTAAATTTTGATGTGTTTGCGACCTTCTAGTTTTATATCATAGAGAGACTTCAGGAAAATGAAAGTGGAGATCACGTTCCAAAGAAGACAAGATTGGCTGGTTAATCTGAACACTAATTTGTTAAGAGCATGTTTCAATTGACCTTGGACCATACTTTCTCCTCATTGCTTTGGACTTTTGGGCTAGGCTCAGTGGATAGTGAGCACTGCAAATATTATTTGGTTACTCCTTTTTCTTTCCAAATCCCCCAAGGGTAAGTGATTGGAGCCTCAGTCTACCACTTTGAAAGTATTGCCAAGACAAGACTGCAACTTCAGTGCTTCCAGCAGGCAGAGTTGGTGGTTTTTTTCTCTGTGTAGAATCATGAACTCATTCTGAGAAGGTGAACTTAAAGAGAGCAGAAGCCTTTAAAAAAACATTTTAACTAATTCATGAAGGTCTTTCTGATGAACAGAATGCTAGAATACAGATTGGGTATTTGGAGACCGGAAGGAATATATTTTTTTAAGTTTATGTTTTTTCTAGAACTGCTGAATATTGACAGAAATTCAAATTCAAATTCAATTTCTGGCTAAACCCTACTAGCTACTCAAAGGATGTTGGTATCCTGAAAGGTATGGAAAATAGAGTTATGGCCCTGTAGGGTTTTAAAAGAACTAAAAGAGTATTTAAAGGTCCAACAAGAAAAATAATCTCTAGCTATGTGGTACATTTTTTTTAATGATTGCTTCTGAATCTACCTCTTTTTCTCCTTCCCTTTTGCTTTCTGCAGTGAACACCTACCTCTTCATGATGCAAGCTCAAGGCATTCTGATCCGGGACAACGTGAGAACAATCGGTGCTCAGGTTTATGAGCAGGTGCTTCGGAGTGCTTATGCCAAGAGGAACAGCAGTGTAAATGACTCAGGTATATTTTTAGTAAAGAGGGGGTCTGATTAGAATGTCTCCTCCCAAGAGAGGTAAATTTGGTTGCAATAATTATTTTCAATGGGAAAAGTGCATTGTAAAAGAGGGATTTGGCTGAGTTTTACTTTGCTGCTAAAAAAGCTTTTGCCAAATGAATCCTCGTTC
The DNA here is from genome assembly GCA_963573385.1 of Cacajao melanocephalus. NCBI lineage: Eukaryota > Metazoa > Chordata > Mammalia > Primates > Pitheciidae > Cacajao > Cacajao melanocephalus. The sequence continues at coordinate 31,704 of CAUYLG010064277.1, read as the reverse complement.
ATTTTTGTTAACAATATGTCTCAGTCTGTTTGTGTTGCTATAAAAGAGTACTTGAGGCTGGATAATTTACAAAGAAAAAGGATTATTTGGCTCCTGGTTCTGCAGAATGTGCAAAAGTGTGACACCAGCGTCTGCTTCTGGTGAGGGCCTCAGGCTGCTTCCACTCATGGTGGAAGGGGAAGGGAAGCCAGTGTGTATGGTGAGAGGAAGCAGTGTGGCAGGTGGGAGGAGGGCAGTGCCAGGCTCTTAACAACCAGCTCTTGTGGGAGCTAATAGAGGAGACCTCACTCATTACCACAACAGCAGCAAGCCATTTATGAGGGATCTGCCTCTATGACCCAAGGACCTCCTATAGGCCCCACCTCCATCATTGGGGATCAGATTTCAGCATGAGGTTTGTGAGGGGACAAACATATTTAAACTGTGGCACAATACATTAAGAGCAACTGGGTGACTACTTTTTTTTTTTTCTTGAGATGGAGTTTTGCTCTTGTTGTCCAGGCTGGAGTGCAATGGGCAATCTTGGCTCACTGCAACCTCTACTTCCTGGTTCAGGCGATTCTCATGCCTCAGCTTCCTGAGTACCTGGGATTATAGGAGCACACCATCATGCCCAGCTAATTTTTATATTTTCAGTAGAGACTGGGTTTCGTCATGTTGGCCAGGTTGGTCTCAGACTCTCAAACTCCTGACCTCAAGTGATCTGCCTGCTTCTGCCTCCCAGAGTGCTGGTATTTAACATGAACCACTGTGCCCAGCCTCTTTCTTTTTAACTCTTTTAAAAAATTGCATACAGGAAGAAAGTACTTCCACATGATTAAACGGGACTCTTTTGAGGCCTCTGTAGTCCAGTCAGGGATAGTTTTTATTTAAAAAGTAGATTCTGAGATTTCATTTTGCTAAGCATTCACGATTTGCCTCTTATTTTTTTAACTGAGGACTAATGTGCTTTCCTGTGTTTTTTTTTCTCTGTTTTTTTTTTTTTTGAAGCGGAGTTTCGCCCTTATTGCCCAGGCTGGAGTGCAGTGGAGCTATGTCGGCTCACTGAGACCTCTGCCTCCTGGGTTCAAGCGATTCTCTTGCCTCAGCCTCCCAAGTAGCTGGGATTACAGGTGCCTGCCATCATGCCTGGCTAATTTTTGTATTTTTAGTAGAGACAGCGTTTTGCCATGTTGGCCAGGCTGGTCTCGAACTCCTGACTTCAGGTGATCTGCCTGCCTCGACCTCCCAAAGTGCTAGGATTATAGGTGTGAGCCACTGCGCCTGGCTTTTTTTTTTTTTTTTTTTTTTGAGACAGCATCTCACTTTGTCTCCCAGGCTGGAGTGCAGTGGTGGCATAATCTTGGCTCACTGCAGCCTCGGCTTCCCAAAGTGTTAAGATTATAGGGATGAGCCACTGCCTCCTGTGGCTTCTTAATGATTTCATCTAAGCCCAATATTTTTAAGTATTTACATAAAAAAAAATCCTTCCTCTAAATCTACCCTCTCTTCTGGTCTGATAAGTTACAAGATTTTTGGAAGTCCACTGTCGAATGTGAAATTGCTTTGCAAATGTTGCAAGTTGGAATTATTCTGTGGTGCTTAGGAAATCAAGAGAAAGCATTGCCTCTCTTAAAAGAATTGCCTCTCCTTAAAAGAACTGACCACATCCTAATTTTATCAGTCTCCTCTGCTGTCCACTTTAGCAACAGAGGACTGTAGTTAGCAAACCGATAAGCTTTTGATACTCCTTTCTTGTTTGCAAAGAGCAAGTGAATGATATTTCAGAGCTTTTTAGACAAATTGTGGTCACACTGGGTCAAGTTGCCTGAGCTCTGAACCTTACCTGGGAGAGGAAACCCTGCAGTTTCCGTCTTGCTTGTGGTGGTAGGTTTTGCACACAGTTCGCACACACAGTCTCACTTGACTCGTATGTGGCTCTTTGAGTTAAGGCAGGATTTTATGCTGTTTCCATTTCTAATACATAGTACATATAATCTTGGGGAAGATGAAGCGACTCGGTCATGTGACTCCCTAAACCCTGCAACCTGCTTCTAGTTAGGTGAAGAAACTAGGGAGTACTGACTGCCCTTCCAGAGCGCTCTCCGCTGCATAGCACCGAGTAGGGGAACATTTGTGCCCTCATGACATTTATCCAGTTCAGATATCATACTTCTGCAGTGTTAGATGAGGCTAGAATGTCTGTCTCTCTGGGCATGTGGCAGTACTGGCAGTTCTTTCAGAAGTTAAGAGGGGCATATAGCAGGACCCCATTTCCACACACTGCTGGTATTTCAGCACAGGATTTCACTACTTCTTGAGTTGTTGTCTTCGAAAAGTGAGTACAGAGGTGAGGTTCACCCTTGGAGGGTGTATTCAGTGACCCATTACTATTGAACTTGGTGTGCTTTTATTTGCAAATTATCATACACCCAAATAATCCTTCCGTGTATCTCTCTGGCTAGAACAATCTGTTTCTTGCTTAATGTGTTTATATCTAGATTGGAAGTCTTTGCCATCAGGGACTCTCTTACTGTTGATTGGATACTTCACTCACATGATTTCATGTAGTTCCTCACAAGAACCCAGAAGATGGTTACTGTTCCCCATTGTGGGGATCAAAGGAACAAGGCACACCTAAGTCATAAAAGTTGATGCAGCAGCGGGGTTAGGGTTTGCTGATTCTGTGACTCCAGGGCCTGTCCTCTGAATCCCAGTAATGGCTTCATTCCTTTTGTCATCTTTGTATCCTTAGTACCTTATAAACTGCTTAGCACATAGGAGGCACTTGGTAAATTATTTTTGTATGCATGAATGAACAAATTTAACAAGAAAGCCAGTTTTATGTGTTGTAGTGTGTTTCTAAGGAGGTCACCGTCCTGTTGAGCTGTTGTGTCACTAGCACATCCTTGGCGACTAAGTACAGGTTGAGCATCCCAAATCAGAAATTACCAACTCCACACTGCTCCAGAATCCATGCATGATAAAACCTTGAGTGCCAACACGACACTTAAAGGAAATACTCAATGGAACAGATTTTGGAGTTTTAGATTTGGGTTGATCAACTAGTAAGTATAATGCAGATATTCCAAAATTCGAAAAACATCAGAAATCTGAAACACTTTGGGTCCTAAGCACTTCAGATAAGGGATACCCAACCTGTACTAAAAAGAAAATAGCGTTTCATTGAAAGTATATTCAATGAAAACCTATCATTCTTCCTCTTTTCAAAGCAGTCGTCTACCTAGCACAGTCAGAGAGGGTATTCTGGGCCCAACACTGCTGAGACAGCCAAATGATTGACACCTCTGGCCCAGCCACTTCTGCCTGGAGAACAGTTGGCTTCATGGTGGTAACCTGGACTATGCCCCCTCCCCTGCTGAAATAATGCTGAGGCACATACCCACATTCAGGTGTCTGCATTAGGCCAAGCTTAGTTCAAAAGCTCAGGGTAACATTTAAGTAATGTTGGTTTTCTTTAAGTTTAAAAGCAACAGTAGTGATTATTGAATGAAAATAGACTTTTGGGGATGGGGACTGTGAGCCTGGAAATAAGCCTGAAGTAGTGACCAGGAGAAGATTCCTGTGGTCACTGAAAGCCATTGGTTTGTGAGATTGTGAATCTGCAGAGTAAGTAAAGTCATGCTGGTGTGCTTTGTGTGCTATTAGTGGAGTGGGTTATCTTCACCTCTTTCTCTCTGGTTTTAGATGTCCAGTCTATAGTCTTTGATGTGGCTACCCTCCCAGTAGGTAGTCATCCTTACGTGGACTAACTCTTGAAGAATGCTAATTCTTTCTGTTTCACAGATATTTGTACCAATGGTAACTTTCTAGTATATATAAATTTCCATACTTTTTTCAAGCAGAGAGGCAAGTGTTTGGTCTTTTCTCAAATGGGAGGGGAAAGTGGTGATTCTTGCTGGGGTCCATTGGTCAGCACTTCGAGTTCCTTCTCAACTGGATTTGGTAACACAAGGGAGAAGGCAGATTTTTACCCCCTCTAAGTATTAGGGTAGTAATACCAAGCTTAGCTATACGTTGGAATTCCAGAGGAGCTTTCCGAAGTACTGATGTCTATCCCCGACTGCTAGAGATTGTTATTTAATTGGTCTGAGGTATAGCCTGGGTGTTAGGATTTCGTTTGTTTGTTTTTGTTTTGAGACAGTCTTGCTCTGTCACCCAGGCTGGAGTGCAGTGGTGCCGTCTTGGCTCACTGCAACCTCCACATTCTAGGTTCAAGTGATTCTCCTGCCTCAGCCTCCTGAGTAGCTGGGACACCAGGCGCGCGCCACCATGACTGGCTAATTTTTGTGTTTTTAGTAGAGATGAGGTTTCACCATGTTGCCCAGGCTGGTCTCAAACTCCTGGCTTCAAGTGATCTGCTCACCTCGGCCTCCTAAAGTGCTGGGATTACAGGCATGAGCCACCACACCCAGCCCAGTGTTAGGATATTTGAAAGCTTCCTAGATGATTCTAATGTGCACCCAAGGCTGCTGAACCACCGGTGTGAAGCAAGGCTGAATAAGCAGCTGCTGTTGGACAGAAATGTTGACCTATAAGCCCATGATATCAGCAGCCATTTGAACCTGTAGGTATGGGTCTGTTGTTTTCCCATTTTCTCTCTCTCTCTCTCTCTTTTTTTTTTTTAATGGAGACAGAGTCTTACTCTGTCGCCTGGGCTGGAATGCAGTGGCATGATCTTGGCTTGCTGCAACCTCTGCCTCCCAGGTTCAAGCGATTCCCCTACCTTAGCCTCCTGAGTAGCTAGGAGTACAGGCACTCACCACCACGCCCAGCTAATTTTTGTATTTTTAGAAAAGACGGGGTTTCACCATGTTGGTCTGGCTGATCTTCAACTCCTGACCTCAGATGTTCCACCCACCTTGGCCCTCCAAAGTGCTGGGATTATAGGTGTGAGCTGGCCTGTTTTCCCATTTTCTTTTTTGAGACAAAGTCTCACTCTGTTGCCCAGTGCAGTGGTGTGATCTCGGCTCACTTCAACCTCCACCTCCTGGGTTCAAGTGATCCTCCTGCCTCAGCCTCCCGAGTAGCTGAGACTACAGGTGCATGCCACCACGCCTGGCTAATTTTTTGTATTTTTAGTAGAAGTGGGGTTTCACAATGTTGGTCAGGCTGGTCTTGGACTCCTGACCTCAGTGGTCCACTCACTTCAGCCTCCCAAAATGCAGAGATTACAGGTGTGAGCCACCATGCCCGGCTTGTTTTCCCATTTCTAAATGTAAAAGCAGCTGTCTTCTTTGCCCTTCAAGAAGAACATGTGTGGGTTTGAAATAGATTAGATTTAAATTAAAAACTAAAACAATGGCCATAGAAATTCAACAGGCTTGTTTTTCTCTCAGCATTTTCCTAATTCAGTAGTTACATACTTTAGAAGAATAAGAAGTTACGTTTGGAACTGTGAGGGGGATGCGGTATAACCCCACCCGTTGCTGGACACCTAGCATTGGAGAAAAACGAGGGCTCCTCACCATAATTGTGCATAGTTTTACCAGGTCATGAGCAATTAATTTCCTCTCTTTTATTTTAAAAGGCTTCTATTGCTACTGAAAAGTAGACTGATTTGTTAATTTATTTATTTGAGACAGAGTTTTGTTCTTGTTGCCCAGGCTGGAGTGCAGTGGTACAATCTTGGCTCATTGCAACCTCCGCCTCCTGGGTTCAAGCGATTCTCCTGCCCTAGCCTCCTGAGTAGCTGGGATTACAGGCACCCACCACAACACCTGGCTTTTTTGTTTTTTGGTTAGAGACAGGGTTCACCATACTGGCCAGGCTGGTCTTGAACTCCTGACCTCAAGTGATCTGCCTGTCTTGGCTTCCCAAGTAGACTTTATTTAAATTTTTATTTAGTTGTATTTATTTATTTATTTTTTGAGACATAGTTTTGCTCTTGTTACCCAGGCTGGAGTGCAATGGCACGATCTTGACTCACTGCAACCTCCGCCTCCCGAGTTTAAGTGATTCTCCAAACTCCAAATAGTAGAATCATTAGAGGTAGAGATACTTTGTCTCTTGTCTCATGTTTTTTAAATTCTAGTTTCCTGGTTAGGATCTAGCTCTAGGGCTTGGGTCAGTCATTGACCAGAATCCTGATTATCTTTGTTTTTGTTGATTTGTTTATGAAAAGACTTAGTGTGATACCTTTGGGAATTTCATTGCCTTCTAGTGAATGTATTGACTGTGCCACTGTTTCCGGCCATCTTCTCTTGCCACACATGGGCATATCACAAGCACAGGCACATTTTCTAGTACTTGTGAGGTCTTTTCATTTTTTTCTTAAGGAGAATAATTTCATGGATTAGATTCATCCAGAGTACTAGTTAGGATGAGGGATTCTTCACATAGATTTTTGAAGTAGTTACTACCTTCAGAAGAAGGTTCAACCCAGGTCAGGTTTGCATGTATGAGCTGAGCTCAGAGAATTTCTGAGTAAAGTATTACCTTTAAGGTTCTGTCTTGTTTCATAGGTTTTTGTTTGTTTTTTGTTTTGTTGTTGTTGTTGTTGTTGTTTGATTTGTTTTTTAAGATAGGATCTCACTCTGTTACCCAGGCTGGAGTGCAGTGGTGTGATCATGGCCCACTGCAGGCTCGACCTCCCAGGCTCAGGTGATCTTCCTGCCTCAGCCTCCCAAGTAGCTGGGACCACAGGCATGCACCACCATGCCCGGCTAATTTTTTACATTATTTGTAGAGACAGGTTCCCAGCATGTTTCCCAGGCTGGTCTTGGTCTCCTGGGCTCAGGTGATCCTCCTGCCTCTGCCTCCCAAAGTGTTGGGATTATAGGCATGAGCCACCACACTCAGCCTGGTTTATGTCTATATAAATTAGTCTCTACTATTCTCTATAAATGTAGGCTTAGTGTTTTTCAGGAAAGCTACTACTAAAAAGGACAGAAAGCATTCTGTTCCTTCCCTTGTTAAGACACTTAAAATTCTCAAGTTGCCTCTCATTGAATTTTGTTCCCAGAGTACTTGCAGAGTAGGCAGCTCAGAGTAGGCAGTCGTGTGCATATAAAAAGGATTCAATGTGTTAGCCATTTGATTCTTGGAAACCTGCTCATAGTGCTTTTTAAAAAATACCTTAGTTGAAGATTCTAGAATTCTAGGATACAAAGTGAATTTGAACAGGACGTTTTAATTTTCATGGAATCAGCATGAATCCAAAAGGATTTAATATTCTGTGGGAAAAAGAAAAAACAGTACAGAATACTGGAAAGATCTCTAATCCAGAGTGTAGTTGGAGCTCTGTCATGCATTAGCCAGGGCTCCTGGTCTGAGTTCTATGTATGTTGTTCCAGTTATTCATCTGTAAAAACTAAAGCTGGAAGGCCCTCTTCCTACTCTGCAACTACAGTCCCCTAAGAAAAGACGTCTGCCTTCACACTCTTCATATCCACTAACATGACTCTAAAGGGGCATAGTTTATGTTTTGTTTTGTTTTGTTTTTTTTAGACGGGGTTTCACCGTGTTGGTCAGGCTGGTCTTGAACTCCCGCCCTCAGGTGATCCGCCCGCCTTGGCCTCCAAAGTGCTTGGATTACAGGTGTGAGCCACCACGCCCAACCTATATATTTTTTTTAATGGCATAAACCCTTGAGGATGAGAACAGGAAAGGAGACCACAGCAAAAAATCGTGCTAGGTAGAAAGCAGAAGAACCACTGATAAAGGACTTAACAAACCCAAGAAGACTGACTGCTCAAAGCAGCAACAGGAAAACCAGCATCCACCCCAGGATCCCCCAGAAGCCCAGGAACTAGCAATATTAGAAATAGGAACGAAAGTGGCAACTAAAATAAAGAGAGGTTGAAAGCTATTAAAAAGCAGTCAGGTACCCACACCCATCTCCCCATCCTGGCAAGAGCTGGAGGCTTAATAACCCTAGAGATGGCAAAACAGAGGCGCCTCAACCTGAGGATACCTGGCATGACCAGAGTATCCTCAATTGGGGATTACATATGCCCCAGCTTCTTTCTCTTCCTTCTTAGTTTCAGGATGTTTATAGACAGGACTCTACCATTCTCTCAGGAGATTTGAGTGGATTTATCTGGGGAATCTGATCAGACCACGAGGAAAGACCCAACAATACTGACACTGGAGAGTTCAATAAGAGAGGAGAAAAATGACTGCAAACATGAAACAAGACTATTGTAAGAAATAAACATTCAGGAAACAGGAGCTCTTCAGAATTAAAAATATGAGAGCAGAGATGATGATTAAAGGAAGGATTGAGTAAAGTTGAGGAAATATGGAACGTAGAGCAGATAAATGGCAAGATGGAAAAGTAGATGGAAAATATGAGGTAGTTACAGTACCAGGAGTTCCCACATCCAGTTCCTGTTCTGTGTTCTCCAGAAAGACAGCACAGAGTACAGAAGGGAGGAATCATCACTGAGAGAATACCTCCCCCACCACCCCCAAACATTCCAGAACAGAAAGACATGAATCAGCAAACTAAAGGCCCACCAAATGGCCAGCATAGCAGGTGAAAGCAGAATCCCAGCAAGGCACACCAACATGACATTTCCTGACTAAAGAGAAAGTCCTTCGCATTTCTAGCATGAAATTATTGGTTGTTTACAAAGATCAGAAATTGAATGGCATCAGACTTAACAGCCACAGTGCAATCTAGAAGGCAGTGGGATAGCACCTTTACAGTTGTGCAGAATTGCTGGCCTCAAATTCTGTAAACTCAACCGAACTATGAATCAAGCGAGGAAGAGCAAAAACTATATGCAGATATGTAAGGTTTCAAAGTCGTACTCATTCCCCTCCCCTTTTTCTTTTTAAATTTCATAATTGAGATTTTATTGGTTGTGGATCAGTATAGACATTTCAATTTGTACACAATTCTTAACATGTATAACAAAAATCTAAAAAGCCATGTATTGTAATTCTTTTTTAAAGTTATTCCAGTGACTTTCCAGCTTAAAATTTGGAAGCAGATTTTCCTTAAGAGACTATCAAGTACCTGTATCTTCACATGTTGATGAGCTGTAACATACGCCCCAGCAATTCACAGCTGAATAGCATGTACACTACTTATTCAAATGTTTAATCTTTCGCAGCACAGTAACAAAGTTATTAGGAAAACAGGACTGCCACACCAAAGATGTTACAGAGTGCACACAGTTCTGACAGGGAGAGCCACAATCAGAGTGGTTTTCTTTAGGAAACAATTCTACTAAAAAACAATATGGGAATGGAAGTAATTTAAAATGTTCGAGACATTAAATGCGGGACTAACTCTATATTGCCATTTAATATGCTTTGTATTATAGGATATAAAAACTAATCCCCCATCTATGGAATGTTAAGCTGACACCCGAGACAAAGTCTCCCATAATTCAATATCCCACACTATTTTCTGGTTGTACCAAAAAATAACCAGCAAATGATTTCACCTCTTAAAAAAAAGCATTTACACTTAAAAAATGGCATGAGGTGGGATTCCCTCCTCCTTAAAAATGTTTCTAGAGCTACTAAAAAACTTGCATTCATAAAATAGTTGATAAAAATATTCCTCTGGATTGTACAAAAAGGGAGACAGGGACCACTGAGAGACATGATATATGGTATTAATCAGACTTGGCTTCTTTCTCTTGCTTCGTCAGAGGCTGGACTCTCAGTTTTCGTTGCCCTGTTTTCTGCAGATAAATCTTCTTTAGTTTCTTGGTTAGCCACTTCAGCCTGTTTTCCCTTTGCTCCCATTTTCCCTTTTGTTTGCACTTTTTTGTCTGAATATTTATCCTTCGCTGCTGCCTTTTTCGGCTTCGCTTCCACTTTTGCAGGAGGTTTCGCTGACAATTGCGCGGATCTCTTCTTGGGCTCTTCCTTGGCGGCCCCTTCCTGGCGGCAGGGAGGCTCGTGCTAGGTGCCTGCGGGCCGCAGCGTGCCAAAAGCCTTTGCAAAGCTGGGCTGCCTGGCCACTGCCACTCCTCCTGCCGCCCAAACTGCCTCATTCCCCCTTCTTAAGATGCTACTTGGAGGATGTGCTACCCAAGCAAGAAGGGAAAAGTGGAACTTAGGGAAAATGAGATTTAGTACTGTCTTGGATAGGTGATGGCAGTCTCCAGGGCTCTGGTGGTGGGGTGCAAGGGAGGTGGCTTCTGCACATTTGGCGTGGAAGAAAGCCAGAAGCTGCCACACCTCCTCTGGGTGGATGAAGTTGAGAGAATACCTAATGCATGTATTAGGAGGAAATGTCTTGGTGAAAGGTGTGGTGTTGAATTAGAATCATTGCATATAAAACTGAGCAAACAGAAACAGGATGCATAACATTCCACATTTCTCAGCTATGACTAGTACTTACAGCAGCATCATAATACAAAGACTGAAGATTGTCCTAACCACAGCTATGATATGTGACTGTTGGGAGACTGGGGAATGGAAAGGGGTCATGTGGCAGTGGTGGCAGGAGGAAGGGAATAACGTCTTCACCTCCCGTAGTGGGAGGTCAGTAGATAAGACTGAAAACAGAAGCATCATGACCAGCCATACAGGCTGACAGAGGTGAATACTGTTACAAATGCTAAAATTCTTGGCCAAAAGAAGGGCAAATGGTTCCTTTAGAAAATAAGAAATGAGAGGAGGGAGATTGCTATTTTTAAAATGACATTTAATTACAGTTGACTGTAAACGGAGTGCATGTAAGCCTATAAAATCAACAGGAATAGGAGCACAGGTTAAAATACGTCATTTGGTTAACATTTTTTTTGATGAGTTCACATTTTCGGCTGCATCAAAGTGATAGTCCAGAGTCCTGTCTCTTTCCACCAAGATGATAGCTAAGAAAAAGACTAGTTTGGTAGGCATCTAATAATTGCACAGTTGATTACACATACCAGTCTGAGTTGCCTTTTTTCCTTTACCTCCCTAGATTATCCTCTTGACTTAAACCACAGTGAAACCTTCCTTCAAACTACAACATTTCTTCCTGAAGACTTCACCTACTTTGCAAATCATACCTGCCCTGAAAGGCTCCCTTCCATGAGTGAGTACAGCTCCGGCCATCTTCCTCTGCTTTTAAAATGGATAAAGGGGAATGCACTCTTGATCTCTCTGTCTACCTACGTAGAGAATATAAATACCTCCCTGCCGTTGGAAACAGAGTCTGTGCAAGTCATTTGTGCTCCTGGCTCCTCAAAGCCTGTTGCAAGGTTGCCTGTGTTCTTGGGTACCATTCTCTGCCTTTTCACTCTTTCTTTTGCACTTGCTTGTCCTTTGTAACTTGGGTTCTGTTTGAACTTCCTAGAGAAAGTATTAATACAGTCATTCATAGCTTCACAATCAGGGGACTTTCTGAGAAGTGCATCATTAGGTGATTTTATTGTTGTGGGAACCTCCTAGAGTATACTCCCACAAATCTAGATGGTATCGCCTACTTCACTTCTAGGCTGTATGGTATTGCCTATTGCTCTAGGCTACAGATTTGTGCAGCATGGTACTGTACAGCAATTGTAGCTCAATGGTAAGTATTTGTATATCTAAACCTAGAAAAGGTACAGTAAAAAGTAAGATATAAAAGATAAAAAATGGTATAGCTGTGTAGGGCACTTCCCATAAATGGAGCTTACAGGAATGGAAGTTGCTTTGGTGAGTCAGTGCATGAGTAGATGCGAAGTGAATGTGAATGTGAATGTGAAGGCCTGGGATGTAAGTGTGCACTACTGTAGACTTGAACACTTAGGCTGCAGTAAATTGATTCAGAAAATATTTTTCTTTCTTTAATGATAGATTAACCTTACTATTATACCTTTTTACTTTATAAACAACTTAACTTTTAAGAAGTTTATAAAAAGTTTAAAAAAACTACAGCCTTGAACTGCTGGGCTCAAGTAGTCCTCCCGCCTCAGCCTCTTGAGTAGCTAGGACTACAAGTGTGTGATGACATGCCTGGCTAATTTTCAAATTATTTTTTAAGAGACAGGGTATTACTGTGTTGCCCGGGCTGGTCTTGAACTCCTGGCCTCAAACAGTGCTTCCACCTAGGCCTAGGCAACAGGCTGCAGTGTGCCATGATTGTGCCACTACACTCCAGCCTGGGCAACAGAGCATGACCCTGTCTTAAAGGGTAAAATAAGGATTTAAAATATAAGATAATAAATCTATAAACCAGTAACATAGTTTATTATCATTATCGAGTATGACGTACACTAATAATTGTATGTGCATACCTTTTTTTTTGGACACAGAATTTCGCTCTTGTTGCCCAGGCTGGAGTTCAGTGGCGTGGTCTCAGCTCACTGCAACCTCTGCCTCTTGGGTTCAAGTGATTCTCCTGCTTCAGCCTCCCGAGTAGCTGGGATTACAGGCACCCGCCACCATGCCTAGCACATTTTTATATTTTTAGTAGAGTTGGGGTTTCATTATGTTGGCCAGGCTGGTCTCAAACTCCTGGCCTCAGGTGATTCGCCTGCCTCAGCCTCCCAAAGTGCTGGGATTACAGGTATGAGCCACCGCCCCCAGCCTTGTGTTATACTTTTATATGATTGGCAGTGCAGTAGATTGTTTATACTAGCATCACCAGAAGCACTTGAGTAACACAACAGTGTTATGGCAGATATGTCATCACTAGGCAATAGGAATTTTTCAACTCCATTGTAATTTCACGTGACCACCATGTATGCCATCTATCACTGGTGAAAATGTCAGTGCACATGACTGTATAGGCAGTCAGCTTTTGTCTTTTTAGTATAAATCTCCCACTGACTATAGTGCTTGATCTTAGAGATGGGGATCTCACTATGTTGCCCAGGATGGTCTCGAACTTAAGGGCTCAAGCAATCCTCCTGTCTCAGCCTCCTGAGTAGCTGGGACTACAGGCATGAGCCACCATGCCTTGCTTGGAAGTTATTTTCTTAACAAAGTGCTGGTTTAAAAAATTCTTAGATCTTTTTGTTCTGTTTTTGAATCTCGTGTAAGCTAAAACAAGGACAGTAAACTCTTATACCTTTCCTATGTTTTTAGGCTGCTTAGATAGTTCCCCATTTCTTTTTTTAAAACTTTTTTTAAGAAGTGATATCAAGAAAAGGAATATCTTACATTTGCAAAGTTGACTTTTATGCTCAAACATAGTGAAAATAGAGAAAGTGTTAGAAATAGTCATGCATGGTATTTGAACATATTCTCATCCATATATGAATAATTAATTATGAGTGTATAAGTTGTGTTGGAAGCCTTACTGTTTAATTTGCATGTCTCACCACACATATATAGGTTTTCCCTTTAAAACCTGCGTTTGTCTGCATCTAGATGTAAGCTTAGTTTGGGAAGGCTAAGATTTGTGTATCAGAAATAGGCTTTGACAGACCTAAAATTAATGTTATCACAGTTCGTTGTTTCAGTAGCATTTATAGATTGTTATTGTACCACTTCCTGACTTAAGTCAGAGATGACCAGCATTCTGAGTTAGGACATAATCAGTCAGGGTCCTGAGCCACTGGTGAATGGGTTGAGAGAGGTAGTGTGTCTGCACTTGCATCAGGAGCAAACTGACGTGACTCTAAGCTCAGCCGCAGCCAGGTGCAGGGGCTCAGGCCTATAATCCAGCAGTTTGGGAGGCCGAGATGGGAGAATTGCTGGAGCCCAGGAGTTTGAGACCAACCTGGGCAACATAGTGAGACTCCATCTCTATTTATTAAAACATGTTAATAAACTGGAAAAAAAAAAAAAAAGAAGAAGAAGGGGCGAGGTGGCTCATACCTGTAATCCCAGCACTTTGGGTGGCCAAGGTGGGTGGATCCCTTGAGGTCAGGAGTTCAAGACCAGCCCAGCCAACAAGGTGAAACGCCATCTCTACTAAAAATACAAAAATTAATTGGGTGTGGTGGCGCGTGCCTGTAATCCCAGCTACTCAGGAGGCTAAGGCAGGAAAATTGCCTGCACCCAGAGGCGGAGGTTGCAATGAGCTGAGGTTGCACCACTGCACTTTAGCCTGGGTGACAGAGTCAGACTGTCGAAAAAAGAAAAAAGCTCAGCCAGAAGTCTACATTTCTTCTTGCCCCCTGACAGAAGCAGAACTCTAAAGTCGTGATTCCTTGATTTGCCTCTTTACCCTGATAATAGTGAGGAACTAAAATGCAGTGAGATGGAAAGTAGAGGAAAATACTTCCATCCCTGCTAAAAACACATTCTGCTGGAAAAGCATTGCACTTCTCCAGAGACTAAAACCTCAGGCAGAGGAAAACCTATCATTTTCTGACTTCTTAATCCCTTTTTCCTCTCTCTGTTCAGAGGGCCCAATAGACATAAACATGAGTGAAATTGGAATGGATTACATTCATGAACTCTTCTCCAAAGACCCAACCATCAAGCTCGGAGGTCACTGGAAGCCTTCTGATTGCATGCCTCGGTGGAAGGTAGGGTGTGAAGTCGGACCCAAAATGCTGAGAAGCCCACCTGGGTTTTGACTTTGGTCCGAATCACCATGGAATTAGCTAACCATGACGTTTTGTCATTTTTATCCTACCCCCTCATGCAAAGTCTTTGCGGTGTGTAGAAACATTTTGGAGGAATGGGTTCCCACAAGGACTCTTGTAGACACAGAAATTTGCATTACTTTGATGACCAAGCAGTACCTTTAGGTCTTCCTGCCAGGGGTATTAACAAAAGAAGGGGATGAGGGTGTTGGTCTCTACTCACCCATTTGCAGAAGTCATCTGCACAGAGTCAGTGCTTCGTACCTGTTCTCCATTGGTTACTACAAGATTAATGGATTTAAAAGCAAAGTTATCTGGCTTGACACTGAGATTTCGTTTTTTTCTGCCTGAGCATAGAAGCTGTGGCCCCGGCTTAAGTCCATTCTTTCAATAGGTATCTATTAAAATGCTTATTCTGTGCCAGCCTTGTTACGTGCTGGTGATGCAGCAGTGATCAAGGCATATCTGGAACAGATCAGTATCCAACCCATCGCGGGGATATAAAAACAATTTAATAACCAGCGTTTGTACATTGCACGTTGTAAAGGAAAATACTGTTTTGTGAAGCTTCTTTTAATTGTAAGTTTATAGATGTATTTTTGTCACAGTGTAGAATGTGTTTTTTCCTATGAATTATGGCCTAGAATGAATTGCAGGCCTACTATGTACTATAAGATATGGTATATGTAAGAATAACATTCATCTAGGTCCAAGGACTGACTTACCAACATAGGTCTTTGTTTAGAGGAAGCTGAGGACAAGATAGCCAGCCTCCAAGAACTCCCATGGGTTGGTCACCAATTCTGCAGGGTGGTCCTGCTAAGGAGTGAAAGGTGAGAGTCCTAACTGTGCTGCTTTTGCTGTGATCCACTCCAGGTAGCGATCCTTATCCCCTTTCGGAACCGCCACGAGCACCTCCCAGTCCTGTTCAGACACCTGATTCCCATGCTTCAGCGCCAGCGCCTGCAGTTTGCATTTTACGTAGTTGAGCAAGTGAGTGGTGCTTTCTTTTCCTTTCTTCTTTCTCTTCTGAGACAGCAGTTTAGGATGCTGCAAGTTATCCACTGTTGGTGTGAAGAGCCAGCAAAACTGAAATCTTAGGATTGAGTTGCCTGAGGTGGGAAGGGGAGCAGAGAACAATTCTCCGCTCCTGGTTTGAGATGTTTATTGCCCAGTACTGGGCACACTTGAGCCTCTTGTATGATGGTTTTGCTGGTGCCTGCAGGCTCCATACCCAGGAAGTTCCTCTTAAGATGAAGAGCTGCAGCAAGGTCCAGCACAGAGGATGTGGCCTTAGAGTCAAGAGACCTCAGTGCTTGTCCTGTCTGCTGTTAATTAACCAAGTGGCCAGGGACATTTGCAGACTTCTCTGAGCCTCAGGGTTTGGTTTTGTTCTAATCTTAAAAATATCAGTAGTGAGCTGAGTGCGGTGGCTCACACCTATAATCCCAGCACTGTGGGAGGCCACAGCAGGCTGATCACAAGGTCAAGAGATCAAGACCATCCTGGCCGACAAGGTGAAACCCCGTTTCTACTAAAAATGCAAAGATTAGCTGGGTGTGGTGGCGCACGCCTGTACTCCCAGCTACTTGGGAGGCTGAGGCAGGAGAATCGCTTGAACCTGGGAGGCGGAGGTTGCAGTGAGCTGAGATTGCACCTTTGCACTCTAGCCTGGCGACAGAGTGAGACTCCGTCTCAAAAAAAAAAAAAAAAAAAAAAAAAAAAATATATATATATATATATATATATATATATATATGTATGTACTGAAGCAGATCAGAATAGAGGTCACAAACTGAAGAAGATGCATGTGGAAAATTCAGTCTGTAAATATTTTTTTACCTGGTCCTGCATATTTTTTATTTGGCTTTAGATGGAACACGACTGTCCTGTGGTTTTCTCTTGCGTGACCTAGCTTACATGCTTACATTACTGGGTTGGCTTGTGTAGGCATTGTGAAGTATGTGATCCTTGAACTAGCAGTGCTGTATCCGTAGATAAACGAAAGGTTGACAGATTTCCCTGAATACACGGATTGTCAACCTGAGGGTCTGTTGCATACTCACCTCTCCCTATGGGCACACTTTTGAGTCTTTTGCTCTAAGTGGTCAGCCTGGAGCTTGCCTTATACTGGAATGAGGATAAAGGGCTGAGCACCACCGCTCAGCAAGGCCGGGCATCTGGGAAATGTTAACAGTCTATCTGCCTGTCCTAAGTTGGGTATTTTGATACTGGCAAGGGTGAATCAGTATAGCATTTACGCTAGTTAGGCTGTTAACTGATTTGAACTGGTCCCTTCATGAGCCTGAATTCTTTGTCCCTATAGGCTTGAGTCCCTGGCATGCTCAGTGACTATTGTCTTAGATTTCAAAAATAAGACAAAACCAAAAACCATGCTTTGTAGTAGATTTGGTTTATGAACAGCTATAGATTGGTTGATATGCTGAAGAGAATGATTGGCAAGCGGTAAGAAGTAGAAATGGTAATATTCTCTTAACCTTTGTGGAGTGGGGTACTCTTCTAAAGGCTGTTATAAGATTGAATTTCTATCTTCAGTAGCCTTGAGAGAGAGAAGCTTGGGTTTGCTACCACTTATATTTTTAAAGAAATTGGGGCCCAGAGGTCCAGTGACTCTTTTTCTTTTTCTTTTTTTTCTCTCTGTTGCCCAGGCTGGAGTGCAGTGGCGTGATCTTGGCTCACTGCAGCCTCGGCCTCCTGGGTTCAAGCAATTCTCCTGCCTCAGCCTCGCCAGTAGCTGGGGTTACAGGCATCTGCCACCATGCCCAGCTAATGTTTTTGTATTTTCAGTAGAGATGGGGTTTCAGTAGAGATGGACTAACCAGATTAGTCTCAAACTCCTAATCCACCTTCCTCAGCCTCCCAAAGTGCTGGGATTATAGGTGTGAGCCACCGCAACCACCAGAGGTCCAGTGACTTCTGGGCCATACTGTGAGTGAATTGATATGTGGTGCTGGACCTGGTTATACTAGCCCAGTGATCTTTTCCAGTTGGTTCTAATCAGCTCTTCTTTAGGCACAGCAAAGGCAGTAAAGATTTTGCTTCTAAAGTTCTGTTTCTTTTAGGTTGGTACCCAACCCTTTAACCGAGCCATGCTTTTCAATGTTGGCTTTCAAGAAGCAATGAAAGACTTGGATTGGGACTGTTTAATTTTTCATGATGTAGATCACATACCAGAAAGTGATCGCAACTATTATGGATGTGGACAGATGCCAAGGCATTTTGCAACCAAATTGGATAAGTATATGTATCTGTAAGTATCTTTTCCTCTTAATTAAAGAGGTTAAATCTGAAAGGATGGTGAGCGATGTGAAGAAAGGGAATCTAATTAGCTACCGCCTAGATGTCCATTAACTGATGGATGGATAAACAAAGTGTGTATATCCATATAATTGGAACACTATTTGGCAATAGAAAGGAATGAAGCACTGATATGTGCCAAAACATGGATGAACTTGGAAAACGTTAAGAAGCTAGACACAAAAGGTCATGTATTACATGATTCCAATTATCTGAAATGTCTAGAATAAGCAAATCTATAGAGACAGAAAGTCACTAAATGGTTATAAGGGGCTAAAGAGGTTAGGGGGATTAGAGAGTAATTGCTAATGGATGCAAGCCTTTGCAAGGGGCAGTGATGAAACATGTTAAGATAGATTGTGGTCCTGGTTGCACAATTCAGTGAATAAACTAAAACCATTGAATGATATACTCTAAATGTGTGAATTGTGTATGGGTGTGTCAACAGTATCTCAAGCTATTAAAAATCAGTTTGCAAAATTCATTTTGCTACTTTGATTGATCCATGTCAGCATGAGGAAGCAAGTTCATATAGTTCAGGTCAGGAGCACAGAGAGCACTGTTTTTAGTCCTCAAATAACAGTCTAGGGAAAACAGTTACCTGGTAACACACAGATGATTGATGTCCCACATCTCCTCCTAGGCTTCCTTATACTGAGTTCTTTGGCGGAGTGAGTGGCTTAACAGTGGAACAGTTTCGGAAAATCAACGGCTTTCCTAATGCTTTCTGGGGTTGGGGTGGAGAGGATGACGACCTCTGGAACAGGTACCTCTGTGCTTCTTTTGGTGTCTTCTAGAAATGCTACCTTAGACTGCAGACCGATACTATCAGATAGGAATATGATGCCAACCATGTGTGTAATTTAAAATGTTCTAGTAGCTATAGTTTAAAAAGTTAAGAAAAAAATAATGAAATTGACCAGATGTGGTGTCTCACACCTGTAATCCCAGCACTCTGGGAGGCCGAGGTGGGAGGATCATTTGAGCCTGGGAGTTTGAGGCCACAGTGAGCTATGATTATGCCGCTGCACTCTAGCTTGGGTGACAGATTGAGACCTGTCTTAAAAAATACACACACACACACAGACAAATTACAAGTTTTTTTTTTAAAAAAATCTTAATTTAAAAATATCTTAATATCTTAAAAAACAACCTGTATATCCCACCAAAGCAGCTATTTTTTTTCTCCCTTGACATGGAAAAATAAACTTAAAATATAATTTAGCAGTTTTTTCTTATAAAGAATATGCTCATTGTAAAATACAGATGAGTATAAAAATAAAATAAATTACCCTCATCAAGAAGTAACATGTTACTATTTCATTGGGTTTATTTTGTGTTTAAAAAGTGGCAGGTGAACAGTGATTTAAAATCTCTGTGCATCAGTTTTTAAAATCACAAATCTCAGGATTGTGAGGATCAAATGATGTAATGTGTATGCAGCTGTGGCATATCTGACATGTGATAAGCTCTCAATAGATGCTTTAATTACATCAATATTAAATACTCTGTAAACAGGATCTTAAATGGCTGCATTTAATTCCATTATGTAGATGCACTGTAATTTGTGTAACTATTTCCTGTTGTATATTTAGAATATTTTCCATTTCTCACTAGTTAGACTGTGATATAGTATTCTTTTGCTTATTATTCCTATTTGGGAAAAATTCCTGTAAGCGAATGTAGTCATTAAGGCTCTTTTTTTTAGGTTCTGTCCTTTAATGGATGCAAATAAGGTTCTTAAAGAATATTATAACTAAGTGCCCCTTCTGACATAAGGTTCTAACAAAACTTTGCACTTTACCAACATTCTATGTACTAAATGCCCACTTCATTGGAACCACTCCAAACTGAAGAGTAGAATATTAGTGATATGTCTACATAGATTTAGCTGTGCCATCACATAAGGCTTGTATTGTACAAATTTGTGTGAACAATCCTGTGTGTGAGTGGAATAAAGTAATATTTTTATGGAGTAAGTAAATAGTAACCTAATAAGGAACAAAGGCAAAAGAACTTCCACCTGGTATCTGTTTACTTTGTAGCTTGGTTTTTGAAAAGTATGTGTTTGTTGTTAATTACAAGTAATACTTTGCTGATAAAAATTCAAATGATAGACTGGATACCGTGGCTCACACCTGTAATCCCAGCTCTTTGCAAGGCCGAGGCTTGAGGATCACTTGAGCCCAGGAATTCAAAACCAGCCTGGGCAACAGTGAGACCCTGTCTCTACAAAAAATAAATTAGCCATTTGTGGTGGCACATTCCTGTAGTCCCAGCTACTCAGGAGGTCCAGTTGGGATGGGAGGATTACTTGAGCCTGGGAGGTCGAGGCTGCACTGAACCATGAGGCCCCACTGCACTCCAGCCTGGGCAACACTCAGTGGACCCTGTCTCTTAAAAAAAAAATTCAGATGATACAAGTGTCTAAGTGTTAATCCCCAATTTGATTCTATTTTATTCCCAAGAAGTAGCCATTTCTTTCTGTACTTTTTCCTTTTTTTTTTTGAGATGGACTTTCTTTTTGTCACCCAGGCTCGAGTGTGGTGGCGCAATCTTGACTCAGTGCAACCTTCACCTCCTGGGTTCCAGTGATTCTCCTGTCTCAGCCTCCTGAGTAGCTGGGATTACAGGCCTGTGCCATCACGCCTGGCTAATTGTATTTTTAGTAAAGATGGGGTTTCACCATGTTGGCCAGGCTGATCTCAAACTCCTGACCTCAAGTCATCTACTCACCTCAGCCTCCCAAAGTGCTGGGATTACAGGCATGAGCCACTGAGCCCAGCCTGTTTTTTCTGTTCACATGAAAACTTTCATTCAGTTAAAATTGGGTTTTAACTCAATTTGTTTTCTTTTTCTTTTCTCCCCCTCCCCTTAACTTCAAATGACACAGTGAGTCATTTGAGTGAGCGAGAAAGCTTTTGCTGTGTGTGATTTCCAGGGTAAGCTTGTAACATGGCTTGTAGGCTTTGGTCACTCCTGGACTATTACCATTGTATCTAAAAGCCCGTTGTCTTGGTCTTGGACAGAGTCCAGAATGCAGGTTATTCTGTGAGCCGGCCAGAGGGTGACACAGGAAAGTACAAGTCCATTCCTCATCACCATCGAGGAGAAGTCCAGTTTCTTGGAAGGTTGGTGCAATTTATTTATGTCTCTTGAAAGTATCCCCTATACTTTCATGTCCAGATGTCTTAGAGCATATTACAACCCCTCCTCCTCTTCCCCTCTCCAAGGCCCTGTTCTGACAGCTGTTTGACAGTTGTTGCATGTATTTTAACTCCGAGGCAGACCAGTAGGGGGATCAGACCATTGGTGAAAATGTCAATAGTAAGATTACTTTAAGGAAATCACTCATTCTGTGTCTTCAGCATTTTGGTCTCCTCAGTAGCTTTTGGGAAGTTTGAGAAGAAACAACTTGGATGAAAGTCCCTGAGGTGACAGAGCAGCTGGTGCCCTTTCTGCAGGCTCCCATTCTGAACGGGTGTTCTGAGCTTCTGTCTGTGTGGTTGCAGTTGCTGCATTATTTTTATTTTATTTTATTTTATTTTATTTTTTTTGGTCTTTTCTAAATTGTGGGAAAGACTGTGCTCCAGACAACCAATTCTAATTGCTGCAATTCTGTTTTCGTGGGAGTAAAATGGCACTGAATACAGAGTATGAACTTTCTCATCTGTTGTATTTTTAATCTTTTCCCTTCCACTTCCCCACTCTCTGACCTTGACCAGGTTATCTAACATGACTAAGCCTTTCCTCATTTGCTAGCAGGGGCTGGGTGGGCATTAAATGAAATAAATGAAGCACCTGGCATGAAACACAGGAGGTAATTCTAATAACTGCACTCAGCCTGGCATAGCAGAGTGGCCATGCGCCCGCCTCGTGCTACGGAAGTGCTGCCATTGGCTGCATCATCTGACTGCAGAGGTGTGGATCCTCACTCAGAGCCACCTCTTCTCTGTTCCGGCCCTAAACAGGTATGCTCTGCTGAGGAAATCAAAAGAACGGCAAGGGCTGGATGGCCTCAACAACCTGAACTACTTTGCAAACGTCACATACGACGCCTTGTATAAAAACATAACTGTCAACCTGACACCCGAGCTGGCTCAGGTGAACGAGTACTGAGAGGAGAGAATGTACGTTTGCTTTACCCACCGCCACCAAGAAAGCAGTCTGATGAGATTTTTTTTTGGGGGGGGGGGTCTACACAGCAAGAGAACAGAAACACAGTGTCTCATGAAGGATCACAGGGTTTGGGGGAAAATGTGACCGCACACGCACAAACGCCTTCACTGGATCAGCTGCTGGGACTGAGGGAGTGAGCTTGGGTACTTCCTTCGTCAGCACTGGCTTTCTATTTTCACAAGACAGACGTCTGTCCCGCTGCTCTCTCCCCATCTCCTACCCCACATCCTGTCTTAGCCACAGTCTCCAGAACCCGTGATGAACTATGATCTGCCGTGGTCCTGCCGTGGAGCCTGTCCCTACACGTGACCTTGCAGCCTCTTGGCTTCAGAGCAGAGGCAAACCCAGCACAGGGCAGCTGCGTTTTAGGAAGAGCAAATGAAACTCCACACCATTCTTCTATATCTCTGGTGTTCTCTTTGGTTTCATTTTTAAAAAAAAATTACCTTTGGGTGGGGATTGAGGGTGGAGGGGAGGGTGTTTGGGAAAGATAAATAGACATACATATATAACAATCACTTCTTGAAGAAGTATAATTGTAAATAAGCCATGTAAAATGCCTTTTTAAAATTTAATTTTCTAGCTGGCTCCAGTTCAAACTGAGGATTTCTATATTAGACCACTTATTTAGTTGGCAAGTGCAGGAACTCAGTTAAAATGCGATTGAAGGATATCATCTCCCAAATTGCTGTCACCTTGGGAAGGGAGTGGATATAGGGCATGTCACAAAAGATCAAAATAACCTGACCTTTATTGCCGGGAGCTGGCTTCTGCCCCTTTCTTCCTCCCCCACAAGTCTTGCCCTTGACTTCTGCTCTGGATTCACTCTTCCCTGTTGGCCATGTACGCACTCATCCCACTCTCCGCTAAGCGGGAGGCTGCTGTTAGAGCAGGCTGCTTCCTGCCCAAAGCAGGCCCTCCGGGGCTCGCTGTGCACACATCCCTGGCTATCCAGGCTTCATTTTTTTGTCCTTTTATCAGCATGTGGTTTGGGAGGGGGGTTGTATGGGAACCCCCCCCCCCCTTTTTTTTCCTCTGTGGAAACTTGGCCACAGTTTCTGAACAATGTGCCTACATTACCAGCTGGCTTCAGTGATTCCTTTGTTTCCCTTTTTGGTTTCTGGAAAGATTCTTTGTCAACGTTAATAACTGATACATAGAACCAAGGAGCACTGGAGTAGGAAAGAATTCAGCCAGGGAGCCGGTGACACTTGTGTGCTGTGGGGCAGCTGGAATCCAGGTAAGACCTGATTGAAGCTTTGAACTTAGACTAACAAAGCTCCAGATGTCAAGAGCCCAGGTGCACTGCTTACACCCCCACCTGGATTTTGAACTCATATTTCTCTTTTTTTTTTTTTAAAGACAGGGTCTGGCTGTGTCTCCTGGGCTGGAGTACAGCGGCACCATCACAGCTCACTGCAGCCTCCATCTCCTAGGCTCAAGCCATTTTCCCATCTCAGTCTTCCACGTAGCTGGGACTACAGGTGCACACCACCATGCCTGGCTAATGTTTTGTATTTTTAGTAGAGATGGGGTTTCACCATGTTGCCCAGGCTGCTCTCAAACTCCTGGACTCAAGCAATCCGCCCACCTTGACTTCCAAAGTACTGGGATTATGGGCAGGTATGAACCATCATGCCTAGCCTTGAAGTCATATTCTAAATTGTATTTGAATTTGTGCCTCTTTGTTTTTCCCCCAAATCAAAGCCCTCAATTTGTAGTCCCTGTCCGCTTCTGCAGAAATCTGGAAAATGCCAGTTTTCCTCCCCCCTTCTTTTCCATACAACATATTTATATATTGTGATGAGGAGTACTTTCTGAAGAGTACTTCGTATTTTTTTTAATTGCCTTGTTTGCCTTCAACTTTCTTGATTTTCATGGTTTACATGGGTGTGTGTAGGGGTGTGTGTGTGTGTGTGTGTGTGTGTGTGTATACGTGTGGGTTAGGGCTTTTTTCGTTGCATGTGATGGTTCTGTGGACATATGATCCCCGCAAACTGTGGGAGTGATTGGCCAGGCCTTGTTTTTTTGTTTATGTTTTCTTTTGAAGAATAGAGTGGTATTTAGAAAATAAATTGCATTGCAAAGCTCTTATCGGCTCGTATGAGAGAGCAGGCTCCTGCCCTTGAAAATGCTGGTGAGCTATAGCATATGTTTTTTAAAACTTTTAAGCATTTCATGCTTTAAAATACCTTCACAAGGGAACATTACACACAGAGGTTCATTTGGTTTTCCTTTGTTTTATGGTGCATATAGCAATAAAGGACCCTGACCCCATTTTGCCCTCCACCATGCAACCCCACCCCCACCGGGCCTTTGTCCCTGCCTCGGCTTTTCTCCCCTTCTCATTCTCCTCTCCCTTTTCCTCACTGAAGACTGTGAGTTGCTTTCATTGTGACAACACTGTGATGTCATTTGGAAGGATTTGCCAGGACAGACTGATTCTGAGTTATAGGCGGCAGTGTTGTAAGGCGATCTTGTTTGAAGCTCTACATTACCATAATTACCATCAAGTACACACTGTTGGTAAAAGACTAACACCCGACTTTAAAAATGCTGATTTGAGAACGAAAGGAAAGGTCTCTTTTCACTGCTTAAAAAGTGGGGTCACTTCAATACCCTTGGCGGTCATGTCCAAGTCTGTCTGATGAGTGTGGAATCTCTGAATGTAACTGTCATGCGTTCACCAGGTCTTCAGAATTATATGGGAAATGTCATAGTTAAAAATGTACAGCCAGGCCCGTGTGCTGTTAATAGCATGGAATTGTCATGTTAAAAAAACAACAGGAACCAAATGTGACCTTGTGCATATGTTGACAGCGGAAATTCCTCATGGCTACTGATGGCTGGCCCCTTAAATTAATCATGTCTTTGATTGCTGTGTGCAGGGAAAGGTGTCCCTGTTCATGCTGTTTTTGGGGGAAAGAGGGTACTTGCAAGAATACTCATTTTGACATAATAGGTCCTCTTGTCAGAGATCCTCTACCATAGACATTAATAGCTGAGCAGCAGCCACATGGATTGATTGTATCCACTCACCATTGACAATGGCATTGAGCGTAGCTAGCTAATTTCCTTCACTACGTGTTTTTGAGCTTGCTCTTATGTTTTAAGAGGTGCCAGGGGTACATTTTTGCACTGAAATCTAAAGATGTTTTAAAAAACACTTTTCACAAAAAATAGTCCTTTGTCATTACATTATTTACTCATGTGTTTGTACATTTTTGTATGTTAATTTATGAATGATTTTTTCAGTAAAAAATACATATTCAAGAACCAAACCTTGGTGGTTGTTTCTCTTTGTCTAGGACAGGTGGGCTCCTTGGGTGGGGTCTTTCCTTTTTCCTTTCCTTTCCTACAGGAGTTCAACTTCAGGCAGCTCAGCTGAGCTCTGGGTCTTGCTGGGGTAAATACTGCCTGAGCCATGTTGCAGGTGGACGGGCTGAGTGAACAACTGCTCGGTATAACAGAAGCACTGCTCCCACGGTGCTGCCAGGGAACGCCCACACAGGTTTTCTTTCCGGAATCACCCAGGTAGTACCAATACAGTTGAGTAAGACACTTGAGTAAGGGGACTTGGGGGTGAAGGGGATGGTGAGGGTTGATGGAGTTTGATTCCAGAAGGTTCTCTGGGATCAGTCTAGGGTTTATCTGCCTGATTCTGCTCAGAGATTGTTATCATGACTTCTATGTGTTGAATGTTTGCCACTCACAGTATTAATAGTGTCAGATGCTGGGGACACAGTAATAGAGAAAATAAGGATCAGTGGCCTCTTTAAGCTTATGGTTTACTGGCAGTTATGACTAAAATTGAATCCTCAGTACATGCTCCAGAAGAGGAAGCTGCCAGTGATGAGTGCATGGTAGGGCAGGCATCTGGTGGGTATGTAGGGAAGGTGGGAGCAGGTGAGCTAGGGGAGGCAAGGAACATGGGTGCACAGCTGCAGGGCAGGGAGGAAGCCAGTGTGGCTGGAGTGGAGAGCAGGGGGTGCACGGGGACGGCCAGGCTGGGGAGATGGGCCTGGGCCTTGCAGTGCAGGGCTTTGCAGGTGAGGATGAGGAGTTTGCATTTCATCCTCAGAGCAATGGATTCAAGAGTTTTCAGCAGCTAGGGCTGTGTGATGCGATTCGGATTCCATAGCAACTGTAAGAGACATCTCTGGCTGCAGGGAGAATGGGCGATGATACAGAAGCAGAAGAGAAGCAGGGACGATGGAGGAGGGGAGACTGGGAGATGCTGAGGTCATGCCCCCAGGACCTGCCAGCGGTGATTAACATGGAGGACTCCACCTAAGCTGCTAGCTTCCCACTTGCACTGATGACGGGGCCATTCCCTGAGACGGGGGCACTGGAGTCAGACCAGATTGGTGGGGCAGATACGAGATCAGTTGTGACTGCTGAGTTCAGGAAGTTTTGAGACAACTTGGCAGAGACGGCAGGGTAGGGGCCATGGGTGGACTGGGGAGTCTCTGGGTGGAGGAGGTTAGTGAGGACCCAGCAGTGGATGAGATTGCTGGAGGATTGAGAACAAAAAACAGAGTGAGAGAAGGTGGCGACCTTGGCCCAGCCTCTGCTGGTTGAGAAAAGGAGGATGAGTGAGTAGGCAGGAGGGGTGGGAGGCTGAGCAGGCCAGGAGGGAGAGTGGTCAGCAGCGCTGAAGGCAGCAGACAAGCGACACAAGAGGAAGAGGGAGGGAGAAACTGACTTGGGAATGGGCAGGTGTTGGAAATGTGGCAGGACCCGTTTTGCTGACCCGATGTGGTGGAAGGAGGAGATAGCAGCAGAGTGTGGACGTCTCCTGGATTTCCTGGAAAGGGGTAGAAAGAGAAGGTCAGGGCTGCAGGAAGCGTGGGAAGCTGAGGGCTGGGGGCTGGGGGCTGAGATGGGGTCCAGGTTTTGGTTTTCCCACCAGAGAAGCTTGAGTGTGTTTTTTTCTGAACCACAGGGAATGTCTGAGAGAGAAAGCTGAATATGTACAAGAGACCAGGTGATCGGGTGGGAATGTCCCTGAACTACTGGCAGGAGATGAGATTCAAACCGGAAAAACCGAACAGGAGGAATTAGGAGCTAGGTATAGGCCATCCCTTTGGCAGACACACACCGCGTGAAGTCCTTTGTTGCTATGGAGAAGGTCAGAGATCCTTCCAGCCAGCTGCTGGAATTGGGATTCAGCAGAATTGCTTCCTGACACCACTACTTCTTCCACACTCTCAATATCTTTTTTTAATTTTTGGGGAGGTCCAGTCATAAAAACAGTTTCTGTTTATTAAGCACTTGCTATGTGCCAGGGCCCGTGCTAAGCGCATTACACAACGTGAGTCCTCAGCTCTGCGAGGCGGACACTGCCCCTTGTTCTAGAACAGGGCTTCTCCACATTGCTCTTGACAAGTGGGGGAGCCATCCTGCTCATTGCAGGGGGTTCAGCAGCACCCCTAGCCTCCTCCCTCTAGGTACAAATCCAAATGGAACAGCTACTCCAGACAAACTGAAGCCACAGCTTGCCTGAGGTCACAAAGCCAGCAGCTGAGCCAGCTGGGGGCATTTTTACCCCAGGGAAGATGCTCTTAACCCCTAAGCTGCTTCTGCTGATCCAACTTTTTTGCAATGTGCTCTAAATAGCTTTTGTTCACAGACACAGCTGAAAAGTCTGTTATAAAAGTAACGTGAATATGTGCTTTCTGGAAAATAAGTGTTAAACCTCTCTTTTCATGTCAGCAATTTGGCTGATATCTAAATTTTTTATTTTTTCGAGATGGAGTCTCACTCTGTCGCCCAGGCTAGAGTGCTGTGGTGCAGTTATAGGTCACCTCAGCCTCAACCTCATGGGCTCATGCGATCCTTCTGCCTCAGCCTCCTAAGTAGCTGGGACTGCAAGCCCACGCCACCATGCTCAGGTAATTTTTATAATTTTTGTAGAGATGGGGTCTTGCCATGTTGCCTAGACTGGTCTTAAACACCTGGGCTCCAGCTGTCTTCTTGCCTTGGCCTCCCAAAGTGCTGGGATTCCAGGTGTGAGCCACCATGTCCAGCCATTGGCTGACGTCCAGATCTATACCTGTATAGCTACATGCATGCTTAGGAAAACAAAGGCATAATTTAAAAACCATGAGTTGTCCTACAATTACTTTTGTTTTTTTTTTCCTTAATGTTTCTGGAGACCTCTTTTCCGTGATTGAAGAATTTTTTTAAATAAAGCTCAAATGTTACCTCCTTGGGGAAGCTTTCATGAGCACCCCTGCTTTTCTGATTGTGGGTCTTGAGAACCCTCATTTCGGAGAGGTCCCGCCCAATACCCTGAAGGAAGGAATGCAGCACAGAGAAGTGAAGAAGACCCTGAACAGACAGCCTCACTGGGGTTCCCCACTCAGCCTATTAGTGTTAGACCATCCCCTTTTCATTCAATCACATTTCTACACTCAGTCATGCCTACCCAACGAAGTCCCCATCAAAGGCTCAAGAGGGCCAGGCCCGGTGGCTCATACCCGTAATCCCAACATTTTGGGAGGCTGAGGTGGGTGGATCACTTGAGGTCAGGAGTTCGAGACCAGCCTGACCAACATGGGGAAATCTTTTCTCGACTAAAAACACAAAAATTAGCTGCATGTGGTGGCACAGGCCTCTAATCTCAGCTCACTCAGGAGGCTGAGGCAGGAACCGCCTGAACTCTTGAGGTGGAGGTTGCAGTGAGCCAAGTGCAATGCGCTCCAGCCTGGGTGACAGAGTGAGATCCTGTCTTGAAAAAAAAACAAAAAAAAAAGGCTCAGAGAGCTTCCAGATAGCTGAACACATGGAGGTTTATAGGAAGGTGAACAAGAACTCATCCACGTTCTGGGAGGGTGGTGTGCCCCAACCCTATGGGGACAGGCTCAGGACCCTTCCTGACCTCACCATGTGCATCTCATCTGGCTGTTTACCTGTATCCTTTAAAAGAGGCTTTGTCTTAAACTGGTAGACGTCAGTTTGCCTGAGTTCTGTGAGCTGCTCTAGCAAATTAAACCCAAAGAGCAGGTCGTGGAAACCCCAATTTGAAGCTGGTCTATCAGAAGTTCTGGAGGCCTGGACTTGTGACTGGTGAGAATCAGAGTGGAATTGGGGGATGCCCTGCTGGTGTCCACTGCTTGGTGCTTGGGGGAAAAACCCACATACATTTGGCCTTAGAAGTCTTCTGTGGCCAGCCAAGTTGGCTCACCCCTGTAATCTCAGCACTTTGGGAAGCTGAGGTGGACAGATTACCTGAGATCAGGAGTTCGAGACCAGCCTGGCCAACATGGTGAAACTCTGTCTTGACTGAAAATACAAAAATTTGCTGGGCATGATGGCAGCTGCCTATAATCCCAACTACTCTGGCAGCTGAGGCGGGAGAATCACTTGAACCCGGGGGGCGGAGGTTGCAGTGAGCTGAGATTACACCACAGCACTCTAACCTGGGTGACAGAGTGAGACTCTGTCTCAAAAAAAAAAGTCTTATGTGTTGATTGTTGTAGTGTGAGGACAGAGGAAAACAGCTGCTTTTTCTGCTCTCACAGGGGCCATATGTAGTCTCTGTCACACAGCTATTCAGCTTCTCAGTTCTGCCCCCATAGCTGAAGCAGCCCCAGACAACATGTAAACAAAGAGGCGTTCCAATAAAACTTTATTTATAAAAACAGGTGGGTGGCCACAGTTTGCCAACCCCCGAGTTTGGCTAAAAATCAATAGAAATGTGAATGGTGAAGGAGGATTATAGAATCAGGAAGCGACCCAGGGGAATAAGTAACAATGTGTCCTGGCTAGTTTATCGCTATGTAACACATAATAGCAATAACATGGAAGGAAATCAAACCCGCCAGAGGGGACAAAAAAGTGGCTGAACAAGCCAGGCTCTGTCAACACAGAGGAAAAGGAAGTGCCGCAAAGTGACAGATTACACAGGAACAAGAAACAGCAGGCCTGCAAGTGAAGAAAGGACACACCACAAGAAGGATGTGCTTCTTACAACAGAACCCTGGGCCAGGTGCGGTGGTTCACGCCTGTAATCCTGGCAATATGGGAGGCCGAGGTGGGAGGATCGCTTGCAGCCAGGAGTTCAAGACCAACCTGAGCAACATGGTGAGGCCCCATCTCTACAAAAAAAATGTATAAAAATTAGCTGCGTGATGGTGTTACGTTTGTAGTTCCAACTACTCAGGAGGCTGAGGTGGGAGGATCCTTTGAGCCCGGGAGGATGAAGTTGCAGTGAGCTATGATTGTACCACTGTACTCTAGCCTAGGCAACAGAGCGAGCCCCTGTGTCAAAAAACAAAACAAAAATTGTACATTCCTTGATCGTGGGACATGGCTAAAATAGTCACTGGAGACTTAGGGCAATAGAGAGACTACATTTTTGTGTCTGTCTATCCACCTGAACAGATGGTCAGAAATGAAATAGAGGCCAGGTACAGAGGCTTATGCCTGTAATCCCAGCACTTTGGGAGGCTGAGGCAGGTGGGTCACCTGAGGTCAAGAGTTTGAGATCAGCCTGGCCAACATGGTGAAACCTGTCTCTACTAAAAATACAAAAATTAGCCAGGCATGGTGGTGGGTGCCTCTAATCCCAGCTACTCAGGAGGCTGAGGTAGGAGAATCGCTTGAACCCAGGAGGCAGAGGTTACAGTGAGTCAAGATCACACCACTGCACTCCAGTCTGGGTGACAGCACAAGACTCCGTCTCAAAAAAGAAAAAAGAAAAACAAGAAAAAGAAAAGAAACGCAATAGAAGCAAAACAGTTTAGTACTGAAAGAAACTGTTGAGAATCTTAGCTGCCTCTGTCACTCCCTCGCATCATATATACTCTGAAGTGCTGTTTTTGCCTTGCTTTGCTTTGTCTTTTCTTTGGTCTTTCTTCCCAACTGAGATGGGGACAAAGGACGCTGTTTTGCTCCCTGTTCCATCTCCAGCACCTAGTCCAGAATTTGGCATACTGTGGGACAGAAGGCATGGGGCAGGTGCTCAAATATTTGCTGAGTGAATGACAATGAACTTTCTCAATCTGATAGGTAAAGAACCAAATGAGATAAGATTCCAGATGTAGGAAGAGCCAGACACCCCCAGGCTGAACACACTCAGGAGCTGGGTGCTTTTGGCAGTGTCACATTTCTCTGATCCTGTTTTCTCATTTGGAGAAGGGAGGCTATAAGACCTTCCACACAAGGTTATTGTGAAGAGGAAATGCAGCAACATATGTGAGTTAGGAGCACAGTGCTTCACACACAATAGGTGGTCAGTCAGCGGAACCTTTCATCACGGCAGCTTCACTGCAATAAATTAAGGTACTCTTGCTATAAAAGCCTTGTTTTCTGTTTTTTTTTTTTTTTTTTTTTTTTTTTAATGAGACCAGATCTCGTTTTGTCACCTAGGCTGGAGTGCAGTGTCGCGATCTCGGCTTACTGCAGGCTCGACCTCCTGGTCTCAAGTGATCCTCCTACTTCAGCCTCCTGAGTAGCTGGGACTACAGGCACGTGCCACCACACCTGGCTAATTTTTAAGTTATTTGTAGAGATGAGGTCTCCCTATGTTGCCCAGGCTGGTCTTGAACTCCTGGCCCCAAGCATCCCCCTGCCTTGGTCTCCCAAAGTTCTGAGATTACAGGTGTGAGTCACCACATCCAACTTTAAAGCCTTATTTCTTTTCTTTTCTTCTTCTTCTTCTTTTTTTTTTTTTTTTTTTTTTTTTTAAAAATAGTCACCCTCTGTACCCCAGGCAATAGTTCAGTTACTTTAACTTTGTTCAATGCAACCAATGCAACCCATGTTAAAGCCAATTAACTGCCACACC